>JAWQFJ010001862.1:197500-224209 GCA_034096865.1 Theodoxus fluviatilis | reverse complement strand
ACATTTCCACCTTTGGATACAAGTATGGTTTCTGCAATTCTCTCAAGACTTGTGATGTAAGTATCTGTTATATTTAAGTAAATTTCGTGTATTTTCAGAGCTCTTTTTGTCAGGTACTGCTGTGAGCGATTTTTTAATTTGAATGTTATACCAGGCAGTGCCAACGGAAAGACGGCAGTGTCCTGTCTTATAATACAGAAAAGGAACGTACACTTTGGAAGATAAAGATGTGTTTTGTGTAGGTCTGCTCTTGTCTTGAGTGGAGATTATGGCGTCGTGATGTATTACATGGATGATGGTCAGCACCGCTTCGTCTGACAGGGCGATCACCATTCATGTATGCTGCCCAGGAAAAGGAAAATTATCCTCATAAGTGCTAGTTAAATTTTTAAGAAACTGAACCGTTGGTTAGAGAAATTAAGATTGCACAACATTTTCGCGAGGATCATGAGTCTCGTTCTTGCGATGTTATCGCACTTGTCGAAGCAAAAACCTGGCGGTTGCACATTTTCACGTGACGTGACATTTGCTTTTATTTCGCCTGGAGTCACTCCTCACTTGCTATTTCCAGGATGACATCATCCAATCCTGTCCGACACAACTACAGTATAAGATGTTCATAACTGGGAAGATTTTTTATGAAGGAAAAACATTGTAGCTACGGATGACTGTTAAGCATAGTACACTAATTAGTTGAGGACATTGGAATGAATAAAGCATTCTATGAGACATTTTGTGCTGCTGCCACTCAACGTATGGAATTATGTAACACTTTTGTAATTATCACTTGATTTAGGCATTACTTTGTAGGTTTGTGTGTGTGTGTGTGTGTGTGTGTGTGTGCGTGCGCGCCTGCCTGCATGCGCACACTCCTGCATGAATGAGAGAGAGAAAGGATGTGTGTTCCTCCTCACTCCTATCTCCCATTCCCCACCCCTTTTCCCCCAATCTGAAACCCCTCCCCTCACTCCTATCCCACCTGTACTCCAATTGAGAACAGATTGCTACATTTGAATCAGAGCTATTTGATTACCATGTATATATAGCTGCAGAACACCTAATTTTGGTTTCTTTTTTATACAAAATTGTTAGTAGTAAGTAAACATAAATGATACAACATGAATGGATCCATGTGGACACAGATGAAGAGCATCTGTTATACATACATGTACAATTGCATTTTGAATGGGAAGCCTTCCAAGTACCCAATATATGCAGTTTAGGTGACCTACCTGTTCTTCACAACCCTGCCATATTTAAGTAACTAGTGACAAGGGTCTCTGGCTGATGGAGTTTCTATTCATAACTGTGGATCCAAATGTGGATCAGCTGTAATGGGTCAGGTAAGGTCATTAGAGATTATGATGACAGTGATAATGATGAAGATGATTAGGCTTCTAAATCCATCAGCTTGACAGCATTCATTTCAAGTTTGCAAATATTGTAACATTTCATCACCATATCAGTTCAGTGCATGTGATTTACTGTCCAAAGATTCAAAGCATGATTATTCAATGATATCAGGCATATGATATGGCTCTGTATATTCATGTATAGATGTACAATGTTTGATGCAAATTTGCTGTTGTACACTGTAAGAACATTATAAGAATGTAATTTGGATGGTATCTTGTGGTATTCCCCAGTTGATTTATTGAAGCTTTTAGTTTAAAAGTTAACCTAATCTTATTGTGGTCCTTCTACAAGTAAAATATGCAAGTTCATACATTGATGATTGAATCATATCCCAAGTTTTGAAGGTCAATTCTGTATTTTCTTGCTCTTGTCTTAATCATGCAACCCTAGTGTGGAATCAATGCTGTACTTTTGTAGACAGAGACTAGTGAAGTGGTATAGGTAAAGGTGTGGTTCTATGTAGCAACTCATCAACCATTTCTGGATCTCAAACCACTTAAACCTTTACTCCCTTATCACTGGGCCACTTGATCAATCCTTTGCTGCTTTCTGTTGCTTTGAAGTCCTAGCCAGTCAAATCATCTACACTGCACATTATATAGTACACATAATTCTTCCAGCCTGCTCTCCTTGACTTGACTCCTGTACTCTACTAGACATAATTAGTCCTAGAGAAACTCAACAATACTTAATTAACATATGCAAGCTTGTGGATACAACTTGTCAGTATCTTTATGAAAATGACTGAAAATGAAGGAACTACCTGTGATTTGCTCCTCCTTCTGTAAAGAAAGTTAGATTTAAGAGAAGTTGCCAGCTAGGACAAGTTTGTTGCTATTCATGTAAGAAAAAGACAAGTAAAAAATTAAAGTATCAGTTTATACTGGTAAACAATAATGCAAGTGTAAAACAAGACTATGTTCTGCATTGGACTCTGTGAATGTGTGTGAGAAGAAAACCACAAAATAATTTTGTATTCATTTCCCAATTATAAAACTTTGTTTTGAATTTGTGATCTTCTGCAATTGATTTACACACAACTACAGTTTATTCTCTCTCACTCCAGCAGGTAGGCTTTTGTAGACAGCTTTCTCCCTCAAGTGCTTTTCCCTTGGTCTTGGTTTTGGTGCCAAGTTTAGTGGGACAATAATCAGATTTATGGAGCTAAGTTAAACTCTTGGAGACTCAGGTTGGCTCCAGCCCAAGCCTGGGGTGTCCCACTTTCTCCTGCCATGGCCTCCATGGGATAATCCTCCCAGAGCAGCTTCTTGCCTTCAGTCTGCAGCTGCCTGCAGCCATGGCCAAGTGGTGGCACATGGGGTGTGAAGCTTTGGAATTGGAGTGGACTCCAGTTCTTTGTCTCACTGCTGTGCTGTCCTTGAACCCATGTCTTTTTTGCCAGCAGAGAACTTGCTAGGTGTTGAAGCCTGCCCCCCCCCCCCCCCCCCCCTCTCTCTCTCTCTCTCTCTCTCTCTCTCTCTCTCTCTCTCTCTCTCTCTCTCTCTTTCTCTCTCTCTCTCTCTCTCTCTCTCTCTATCTCTCTCTCTCTCTCTCTCTCTCTCTCGAGTTCTCTCTCTCTCTCTCTCTCGAGTTCTCTCTCTCTCTCTCTCTCTCTCTCTCTCTCTCTCTCTCTCTCTCTCTCTCTCTCTCTCTCTCTCTCTCTCTCTCTCTCTCTCTCTCTCTCCCTCTCCCTCTCCCTCTCCCTCCCTCCCTCCCTCCCTCCCTCAATCTAACTCCTAATCCTATGGAATTGAAGAGTGTGTGTGTGTGTGTGTGTGTGTGTGTGTGTGTGTGTGTGTGTGTGTGTCTGTCTGCATGTGTGTGTCTGCATGTGTGTGCCTGTGTACATGCATATAAGCACACATGATAGGTATGTGTGTGTTGTGCTTAGACCCCCAAATAATAGATATGGTTATGGTAACATCACCTTAAAAAGTTGGATTGGTAAGTTGGCTGAAACTTTTTTTAATTAATGGAAGAGGTCAGATTGAACATAAATAAAAGTTCATATTTTGCTTTAAATAATTTTTTTAATGACTTAGTGTACTCCCTGAGAACTCAGGGGGTGGAGAAGATGGAACAGCTGGCAGTTCAATGTTTACCCTCAATTTGTCTTCTTTTTCTTTTTTCTTTTTTTTGCACCATCCACACACACGCAAAAGTTTAGGGGCAGCAGAAATAAAGGATTAGTTGGGTTATCATAACCACTTCTTTTTTCATATATTTGTACTTTCAATGGTGTCAATAGATTTGAATTGTGACAACATCTGTATGCTGCATATTACTGTGCATTTGTTGACAACTTTGATATTTAAGAAGTAGTGCTATACGAATGATAGGGTTTTGTTTCCAGTTGGTCCTGATAATGTAGAAATATAAATTCTGCTTTTTTCATCCATGCCATTAGTTTTCTACTAATTCTAGTAACTGGTTTTAGTGGACAGGTATTCCACTTCATCAGCAATGTTTAACAGATGATTTATATTGAATTTTCATGCATAAAAATATCAACTGCTTCAGAAGAATATTTTTTAATCTCGAAAATTCCAACTATCCTCAAATCACTTGCTGAATGAGAGAGAGAGAGAGAGAGAGAGAGAGAGAGAGAGAGAGAGAGAGAGAGTGTGTGTTTGTGTGTGTGTGTGTGTGTGCCCATCCATCTCTCTTTCTCTAGTTGCATGTAAATCTGTGTGTATGTGTGGAATGGAGCTGTACCAGAACTTACAGATCAATGTGAGCATATATGTGTACACAAACACACATGCACACATAAACACACATGCACACATATACACACATGTACATTTGCACATAAACATGCATGCACACATATACACACTAACACAGATGCAGTAACATATACACGTTTGTTCACACACACACATGGACACACACACACACACACACACACACACACACACACACACACACACACATTTATTTCCATCACTTGGTCTATCCATCCATTCTTCCATCTCTTTCTGTCTCTCTCTTTCTCTTTCCCTCCCTCCCCTATGCCTCCTGCCATACCTGGCCCACCTGAGACTGCTCTCTCTGCACTACTTTCTGCCTGGGATGCCAGGCCTAGCCAACAGGAGTGCTGTGATTATTTGGGTGTACCCTGCCAAGTTTTGGCAGCCTGTCTCTCTCTCTGCACTGATGCCAGGTACTCCTGCCTGCACTCCCTGCTTCCTACCTGCCTGGGAGGGAGGTGGATGGAGGGGGTGAGGTGAAAGTGGATAGGAATCTGGCCTGTGCACTCTTTTCCTTGGTTGCCATGGCAACTGGGTGTGAAGTGTGTGGAGGATGTGGTGCCAGGTTGTGGAGATGCCAAGCTCCAGAGAGAAAAGGGCCTGTCTGAAACTCTATCAACCCCCATCTCACCAGCTGCCTCAGGAGCAGCCCTCACCTCCAGTCATGGAGTAGATAGGAGCAGAAGAAAGAAGAGGAGGAAAGAGGAGGAAGGGGGGGCCCCCATTTTCAACTCCAACTTAGCTAGACCTAGCAAGCCGCCTGCCTGCCTGCCTGCTTGCCAAGACTGCTTTGTCCCACTTCCCCACTGTGGCTGGTGCAAAACTTGAGTAGTCTGCTTTTGAGGGCCACACCCCTGGTTGACAACTTGCCTGGCCATCCTCCTCCCTCAGGGAAAAGACTGTGCAAGGCCAAACAGCCCTGGCTGCCTTGCTTCCCTCCCTAAGAACTCCAAGCTCTGGCACCAAGTGTTTGGCTGCAGCATAGCTAAGGAACTCCTCTTTTTCTTCTGGCATTTGGCCTTTGACCTTCCTTGGCCTGGGAGCCTGTGAAGAACCCTCCTCCTGGATGAAGGCCATACTCCTGGCTGCTATGTGCAAAAATGTCACTGTTTACCAGTGCAACCATGCCTGAGATAGCTGGCCTGCCCTCCCCTATCCCCATGCCCCCAGAAATTTGGGTGCTGTGTTATCCCAGTTCCAGCCTCTGAGCTTCCTGCCCTTTGAAGATGCAATGGTCTGTTTAGTAGAATTCAGTTCAGTGCCAGAGTCAAACCCCAAGCCCTGCCCTTTCCTTTAGAAACTATGACTTTTATGGGCTGGAAAAAAGAAAAACCTTGAACAGAGGAAAATCTCAGGAAGTACCTCTTCTTCTAAATAGTTGATGATTTTGACAAACTGTTGTGAATAACTGTGTCTACCCACAGATAGGTGATCACTGGACAGAGGCTCCTTTGAAAAAACCCAAGTCATGACAAAGACCCACTGGATACTCACGTCAAATGAGTATTTTTGTTGGTCAAAACAAACTTGCTGTCAGTGTATACATCCAAGGCATATTACTTCGGTTTGTTAGCAGGAAGTGTTTTCAGATGCCCTAGAAGATTAAGTAGTTTTAGTCTGACTGAGGCCTTGCTGAAACAAGATGGCTGAGCAGGAAATAAACCTCAGCTGGAGCATCTGGCAAGGCAACAGGAAGGCATGAAGACTTCATGAAGATGTCACAACCACTGCTGACAACAAAGGAGGGCACACACTGAGAGCTCTTCTTTGTGGACACTTTTAGCCTGTTTCGTTTCATCTTGGCACACTTGACTTGCTTGTAATGGGGTACATCAAGGAAGCAGTGCTGGCTGTGGAGATTTTTATGGCCCCCTACCTGTATGCTGCTTGCAGATTGGTGTTTGGAACTCTCTACCCAGCCTATGCCTCCTACAAAGCCGTGAGAACTAAGAACGTTAAAGAATATGTGAGTATGCACCCCTGTCCTTCTTCCTCTCAACATATGTGTGACAGTGCACAAGAAACAAAGCTCAGTACAAAACAAAGTTTTCGAGAAAACACCCAGTAAAGTTATCTTTACTTAAAGTGTACTTGAATTGCCTGTTGTGGGACAAATAAAGTTGTATTGTATTGTATTGTACTAATTCACATAAACATTTTCCTGATATTTACATCAGTGCAAAAAATCTTAGGTTTCCTCTCAGAACATACTATTTCTGTATATATACATAAATAAATAAATAAATAATTATTTTGAATATATATCTCATTTGGTAATTTTTTGTATTTTAGCTTTCTTTTCTCATGCACAGTCACATTGCCTTTCTTGTTGTGAGGATATGATTGAATGTGGCTAGCAATGACTAGTGTAGAGTTACACAAAATTACGCCATGGTTCAGGTTGTACAGATTGACCTGTGAGTGCATATCAACTGATTGGATTCCATATAGATCTATAGATTTGTCAAATTTTTAAGATGAAAGTATCCTTACTCATGGTAAAATTGTTTCATCTGAACACTGCAGGAATTCCAGTTGAAGTTTCTGACTTTTAATATTGAAAGTTTCACAATTTACCAACACTTTGTTATTGTTTTCAATATGTCTGTTGGAAGAAAAAGATGCCCTTGTGGGTTGAGGTTTAAGAATGGACCTACCAAGTCTCCTTACAAAATTCATAAAATGTGAATAACTAGGGAAATCATGAGTTGATTTTGACTTGCATTTACTGATAAGCAGAAATAGAGATCTTTTGTATGAGTTCTCATAGCTGATGTCAGTAAAATCATGAACTGTCTAAATTACTACAGGTGTGTGTTCTATTGCCCAGATCCAGACTGAGTCATGATTATCAAAACATAGAAGAAAAGTAACTAAACTACATTTTGTAGTCTTACATCTGTTTTATATCGTGAATATATAGTATGTCATTAAAAGATGTCTGAGAAGATTATTTAGTAATGCACGTTTCAGATGCACAGGTGCCTGCATGCAGACAGGGAAATCCCCTACCAATCCTTCCACCTGTCAATTCTGCATTTTGCAGCTGCACATCAGTGTGTTCAGTTACTGAGTTAGTTAATTAAATGCAACATAGTCTAACCACATCTGCCATCTGCTAGATTCTGGTATGTAATTGCTTTGGTAACATCAGAATTCATTGACCCACCTGCCTGAAATGAATGTTCTGCATAACTGGAGATAACAGAGTGTGAATTCGAAGGAGCATTTTGATTTTCCCCCCACCTCCCACCCCCACCCCCAACCACCCTTAGTCAGCAGTATAGTAATATGATGCAGGGACTGGCTAGAAACATGAACTATGGTCTAAAGTAATTGAATACTCACTGTCATCTTCTGCTTGAATCAGGAGATGGTCATGATAAACTGGAATGTGCAGTAGAATACAGAAAAATGATTGTAAATGAAAATTGTAAATGATCTAACACTGCTTCATGTCTGTCAGCTCATGCATGTTGTCTTTGTATGCTCATTTCTAGGATGTACATGTATGGGCATACAGAAATAAGCACACAACTATCTGTGCCAAACATGCTTTGGTAGACCAAAACTTGGCTACTAAAGTTTTTCAGTATTTTTAGTCAGTAATTCTGAGTCATGGGTGAAACATTTGTTCATTTGTGTGATTTTCACTCTTCCTTCTTTCAAGCTCTGTAGATGTGATGTAGATGTGAAGGGAGTAACAAGAGAATGAAAATGTGGGAGATATATCTGCAGAATTCTTGTCCATGTCACATTTATGCAATCCAAACTACTGAACACACCAACTTCCAGCAGATGTGTCTGATCAATGATTCACACTAGCTCTAAATGCATAAAATTTTCTACCAAGTACTAGCTTGTCTCACATTAAGCACTTTTTTTCTCCCAAACTCCAGGTGTCCTCAGATCAGTAATGGGGGGTGGGTGTGTGTGTGTGTGTGTGTGTGTGTGTGTGTGTGTGTGTGTGTGTGTGTGTGTGTGTGTGTGTGTGTGTGTGTGTGTTGTAATGGCAAATTAGGCCTTGTTGTCAGTTTTGCCAATGTATTTGCTTAATCTCTTCTTCACTTGTGTAATATAGGTATACTTTACAACAGCTGTGTGCAACAGTGGCTTATGGAAGTACCTGAGGCAACAGTGAATGCAAATAGTGTGGCAAAGTGGATGAAGCTCAAGAGGGAGTTCTGACCATAGATGGGCTTTCATTTGCAGTGAAGGCCTGGTGTTTATTGAAGTTAGCTGTTTTACTTTCAGTAAAATAATGCATGAAGAACTTGTGAAGGAAGTCTGTAGAGTGCATTTGTCACAGGGCTTTAGCTGAGGACCATGACCAGGGTTATGTAGCTTATAGGATTTTATAGATGGCTGTCTTTGTGGAAGGAATCTGCTGCTACCACTAAGCCTGAGTCCCTGCTGTGGAGGTCTGGGTCACTTGCACTTGGCCAAAACCCCTGCTGATGAAGGGGAGTGCAGATGCTGGAGGCTTGCTTCCCTTGTGGAGCTGGGGAGAAGGGGCTGCTCCCAATGCCTGATCAATAGTTTCCCCCAGTGATGAGTCAAGGCAGAGCACTGGCACCTTCATCATGCAGGGAGGAGCACCCTCATGTCTGGCTTCAGAGTCTGCACCCTGATTTCAATCCATCTTCTCACATTCTCATCACCCCACCCTGACCCTGCATGATTCTGCTGGGCTTTTGTTTTTAAAGTGATTCACAACAAGAAGTTTTGATGACTGAAATACTAATGCTTTGACAGATCTTTTGCAACATCTTCTCAGTTATGCCTTATGGTGTTGAGATCTTCATAAACCCATTTTTGACTCACATGCGAAGCAAAAGTGAGTCTATGTACTGAGCCGTGTCGTCCGTCCGTCCGTCCGTCCGTCCGTCCGTCCGGGCGGGCGGGCGTCCGTAAAAAACTTAAACGTTGGATTTTTCTCGGAGACTATTAAGTCTATCAACACCAAATGTGGCATGATGGTGTATGATGACAAGGCCTCAAAAAACATACATAGTGACTTGACCTTGCTTCAAGGTCAAGGTCACAGGAGCCATAAATGTGGTCTCAAAAACAGTCATTTTTCACATTTTCCCAATTTTCTCCCACGTTATTGAGAATGGCGACCTTAGCTACAAGTGGTATATAGGTCAAAGCAAGCCCTATCTTTTGATACCAGTTTGGTTGACCTTGCTTCAAGGTCAAGGTCACAGGAGCTCTTCAAAGTTGGATTGTATACATATTTTGAAGTGACCTTGACCCTGAACTATGGAAGATAACTGTTTCAAACTTAATAATTATGTGGGGCACATGTTATACTTTCATCATGAGACACATTTGTTCACATATCATCAAGTTCATAGGTCACTTTGACCCTTATGAAATGTGACCAAAATGGGGTAGTGAACCACTAAAAGTGACTATATCTCATGGTAGAAAGTGCCAATAAGCACCATTGTGCTTCCTATGTCTTGAATTAACAGCTTTGTGTTGCATGACCTTGGATGACCTTGACCTTGGGTCAAGGTCACATGTATTTTGGTAGGGAAAATGTGTAAAGCATTTCTTTGTGTATGATGTCATTGGTAGGTTTAGTTGTTTGACCTTGACCTTGAAGGTCACCTGAAGGTCAAGGTCATATAAAGGTCAAGGTCAAGCATGTGAGTCGTATGGGCTTTGCCCTTCTTGTTTAAGGTTGCATTGGATACTGCTTGACCAGAGATGTTTTTCCATCATTAATGCTTGTCTGTCTTTGTGATGGCTGTGCATTCATTGCAGTGCTTTTTGTGTTGTCAGAATGCATGTTTGCTCCAGTCTGATCGCAAACAAATGATGTTTTGATGTCAGGAAACCTGATTAGCTAAGTACTTTGTTTTCATGTATTCATTCACATTGATTGGGTCTGTGTGTGTGTGTGTGTGTGTGTGTGTGTGTGTGTGTGTGTGTGTGTGTGTGTGTGTGTGTGTGTGTGTGTGTGTGTGTGTGTGTGTGTGTGTGTGTGTGTGTGTCTGTGTGTGTGTGAGTGTGTGTGTGTGTGTGTGTGTGTCTGTCTGTGTGTGTGTGTGTGTGTGTGTGTGTGTGTCTCTGTGTGTGTGTGTGTGTGTGTGTGAGTGAGAGAGAGAGAGAGAGAGAGAGAGAGAGAGAGAGAGAGAGAGAGAGAGAGAGAGAGAGAGAGAGAGAGAGAGAGAGAGAGTATTTGTGCATGGGTCATAAAACACACAGCATGTAAATGTTTTGAAATGGATATATTATCTCACATGCCTACGCCCAGCCAACTGGACATTGATGTGATGAACAGAGTAGCTGCAAAGTAGGCATTTGAGGCTGAGTGGAGTTGGCCTGGTCTGTTAGCAGTGTCCAGCTTTGGTCAAAAGGATGGATGACCTGGTATCTCATGTCCATGTCCACTTCTCAGGGGGAAATGAGTAATTGCTGGCTGTGCCTTAATGACTTGTCAATCCCCTGGACCTATCTGATATCAGACAGTGCTTTCTCCTTCCTGTGAAGGCCCAGAGCAGAGGGAGGTGCTTGCAGTGCAGTAGGGTCATGTAATTCTTTGTCTGCCGTTTTGTCCTGGCTGTCTGACAGGAGACACCCGTTCCTATACAGAGCAGTCATAGGGGAAACATGTCCTTCTATGCACTTGCAATATTCCAACCGATGAAGAATGCAGCTTTTAAATATCACATTACAGTGCAAATAAGAGGGCTTCTCTTTGCTGCTGTGAAAAGCTATGGAACATGATAAAGAAATTTATACACTGCACCCAACAAGGGAAAATATAAACCACTCAACCATACCAAACCTGGCTTCCCATTCACCATCCTAACCCATGCAGGCCAGCAGCTAGAACTCCATTTGAGCAGGGGTACATGATTTGCTTTGCCTGCAGGATTGTTTGACAGTGTCTCCACAAGCAGTTACACTGACTGCCCTTGTGTTTACAAGATATGTATGTATTTACACAAGCACTAAAATCAGCATCTCCTCTCTCCTTCCCAAATCTACAGCTCACTAAATGAATGGAAACACTGTTGATACTATCCTGCTTCCATCATTCAATTGAGATAGTGGTTGGCTCACGTTATCTCAGTTTTTATTCAGAGACTGATAGAGTCATGCAAGTGTGATAGAAATCTTTGTATAGATGCAATCAGTAGGCCTCTGTATCTGTGTTCTTAATCCATTATCTGCATGCATGGACAATGGTAGTTGGCATCCTCTACATAATGATTTGTGGAGTAGATAATAAATCTCCCACAAACAAGTGTGAACATGTAGCATTGGTAGTCTCCTCCATGTTAGCACACACTGGTAGACAAATTCTCCTTAAGTTCCTGCACTCTCATTGTGGAGCCTTGTCTCTTTGGGTCTTATGACTGGGGCATTCTGATTACAAGATCATTTTGTCTTGGGAAGGTTGTAACTTATTTTCTGGTGCATTGCCTTTTGTTGGTTGGACCTGACCTGTTGGTTATACAGTGTGTGCTGTCATGGCTGCTACTTACACCAAAGCTCATCTGGCCAGATTAGCTTGAAGAAAGAACTGGGCCGCTCAGTCCAAAGAAAAGAATGAAGGGGGATGGCTACAGAAGGGAAGGATGGAAGGAAGAGCAGGGGTCAAGGGGCCCCTGGCTGTGGGCTGACCCCAATCCCCCTTTGTGCAGGTCAGGCAGGGGTGTGGAGAGAAAGCTCAGGATGACTCACTCACTCTCTGAGCTCCACAGACAGACAGCCCCCAGGGAAACCGGAAAGTCCCTCTTTTTTCTCTCCCTCCTGCTTTCTTCTAGCCCCTCCCCATGGCCATCATTTCCTTACACAAGTAGTCCCGGCATTCCAGCACTCCCCCAGCCCCTCCCCCTCCCCTGCCTGCCTGCCCGCCTTCCTCTCTTTCTTTCTTTTTCCCATCCTCCCTCTGGGCCCATTCTCCCGCTCTTCCTCCTCCTCTTTCAGTTTCACCATTCCACTCCCTTTCTCTCCATCCTTTCTTTATCCCTGGCATTCAATCTTGCCTCTGCCCGTCTTTTCCCTGATCCTTCACCGAATTCCTCCTTGTGATCTCCCGTCACAGAGGCCTGCTTAATCATGGCTCCACATCACCAGCGGATCAGGCTGATCTGGGAATGGGAAACCGCCATATTTCATTCATCTGTCTTAGACTGAAAGAGAAGCAGTGGTTGTTAGAGTCTTTGGTTCTGGAATCCGTTGTCCTGGGATAGATTTGAAGTTTGGAAAAATGGGGTTGGAGCCACGGAGAAGAAGATTACAGTGCCTGTGGCGTAACGTTGAATGGACTTAGTGTCTGATCACAGTCGTATTGATTACGTTTTCGTTTTCCAAGGTTTTCGTGTGTGTCCATGTTGTGTCTGTATGCACATGTACATGTATGTACGAATGCATGTGGGTATGTGAATGTACATGTATGCTTTTGTACTCCGTGTGTGTGTGTGATCATGCGTGTGCACACCTGTTCCAAATGCACGCGCATGTTAGACACTGTGCCTTGATATGTATTTCCCTGGAGGAGGAGGGGGGCCATTGGAGATCACCAGACTTCTGGCTGTGTCTGATCTTGTCCCGCCATTCTGTGTTGGAGTCTCACTTCAGGGGAATTGCCTTCAGCCTGTCTGCCTCTATCCCATTCGGCATCAAGTGAAGCATAATAATGAAATTTCTCTCTATGTTTCACCCAGTTTCTGCTGTCTGAACAAGGGCATCCGTCAAGGCCGGGAGTATGACTTGAAACGTTCACTTCAAGTGCCCCCAAACAGTTTCCTTTCAAGCTCTAGGAAACAAGGGCGATATCTTGTCATATCAACAACAACAGCAAGAAATCCTGAGACGGTTTCCTGTCGGTTGTTGTGATGAATTTTCCAGATTTGGGTATTTTAGTACATGTTTCAATTAATGTTAAGAGCTAGTGTAATGTGCTTCCCCTCCCCCCTCCCCCCCCCCCCCCCCCCCCCCCCACACACACACACACAAATGAAGTTGTACCATATACCTGTAGGTCAGGCACTGTGAGTAAAACAAATGGCTGTTAACACCTTCAGGTCAAGTGCAGCTGTTGTGTCAAAAGGCAAGCACTCTTGATTATTTTGTCAGTCTCCGGTAAGGAGAGGGAACTTGGCCAGTGTCTGTGTTACAGGCCATTCATTCCACACAAAACAGATGTGTGCCTTGCTGGTGTCTTCTGATAGCTACAGTGAAGCTCTGGAGACATGTTTGTAGTCGTTTCCCAAAGCCACAGAACCTTTATGGTTGTGTTGAGAGTGCTGCAGTCTAGCTTTTTCAAGATCCCTTGCCGACTTTCTTGAGAGGTCTGAAAACTCATCCAGCAGTGTACAACTCGGTGTACACCAATTGTTGACTGATCATGGGTCTCTGCGTGTCATGTAGTGCATACTGGTGGACAAAAACAGCTTGCCGCCTGTCAATAATCCCAGTGCGTCCCTAGGTCGCCCCTCCCTGTAGGTATTGGGGCCTCACAGGTTGGACTCCTTTGTGCTTAGCCAGAGCCCAGGCTTGCTCGCAGCCTATCCCTCAGCCCTCGTGATTAGCTGTGCTCTCCTCTGCTGGAATTGTAGGCCAGTGTCGTGGGCACACAGCCTTTTGAAAAGCGGAGAGCGCTGGCTACCAATTGCAACTTGCACACGAACATAATGACGCTTCTTCTCCCAGGCAGGGGACGAGTGCCCGAAGATATTGCCCAAGAGAGAGAGCGTGTGTCCCTAGTGTCGGAGCTCTCTCTGGGATAATGGGCGACCGCCCCACATGGCACGGGTCTTTGAGACAACACTGGCCCCATTAGCAGCTGGCGACTGCACCCACACACACGGCTTCTCATGTCAGACCACCTCAATCTGAGCAGTGTTTCGGTGAGCATATTGCAGCCGCAGATGTCGAGAGAAAGGATTTCTGATAGGTGCAGTCCCCTATGAGACTCGCACTGGTGCTGTGCGACCGTTCACCACAGCCGTGACGGTGTCTCAGCGTTTGATCCATCTTGCGCGTACCACACCCAGGGACATAAAATTGGGTGGAGGTGAAAGTCATCTTTCGCTTATCCCTTTAAAGAGACTGTCTTTTTGATCTTGTTGAAAAGCATTATGGCTTCATCCGCCACCACATGAAGCTAACGTTCCACAGTAAACATCAGTCTGGCCTTGAGGCAAGCTCAAGTTCCTCTTCTTTCTGTAGCCAAAAGCCTCTCGCAGACGATTGATTGTCTAGCACTACTTCTCTTCTAGCCGTCTATGAACCAAGACTGTACTTTTGCGATACGGTGTGATGGTAAAAATCATTGCTGTAACAGTGGCGGCGTGGTAGTGATGGTGTATCTTGTTGCTACAGCAACAGCAGTAAGCAGGAGCGGCAGAGAAGTCAGGAATGGACAGACCATGTCTGGACCAGCCCACTGCTGTCACCGTCGATCCATGCCGTCATGAACTCTGCCATTTTAAGTATTTTGGTGCGTTGAACCCAAGCACCTTTTCCCCTGTGGGACGGGGTTATGAATAAACCCAACCCGTCTCTACGGAATTCGCAAAAGGTGAAAGAGTAGGGAAATCGAGTCTCGACTTGCTCATACTCCAACAACAGTGATTTGGGCAGTCAGTGGCCTTGGGTATCTGACGAAAGCTAACAAGCCATAATGCCCCACTCACCCAGACGTCCTAACACATCGAGGAGTACTATGGAGTGGTGGATTGCAGTTCACATTAGAAAGATGGCGTCCACTACATACTACTCTCTTTGTCTCGAGCTCTGTTTCTGTTTCTGTCTGTGTGCGCGCGTCTGTCTGTCTGTCTGTCTGTCTGTCTGTCTGTCTGTCTGTCTGTCTGTCTGTCTCTCTCTCTCTCTCTCTCTCTCTCTCTCTCTCTCTCTCTCTCTCTCTCTCTCTCTCTCACACACACACACACACACACACACACACACACACGCACACACAACCCAACCCCCCTTGTTTGTTTTTACCCTCACCCACTCCATCCCAGGGGTGCCTCAGTCCTAAAGCGGGCTCAGCTGCCATAATTTGTCATATGGATGCGTGTCCAGGCTGGCTGGCTTTGACAGATGCGGACTTACTGCTGCTGGCAGCCTGGCAACCCCTATCGACCTGTAGCCCTAAGCTGGCTGCTTGACTCCCCCCCTTTCTGACCCCCTCTCTCACCTCTTCCACTCCACATTCCCAACCCCACCCCTCCAATCCCTACCCTCACTCATCCCAACTAGTATAATGTGTGTGTGTGTGTGTGTGTGTGTGTGTGTGTGCGCGCGCGTTCGTAAATGCACTCTCGCGCGACTTTGCTTGTGTGGACAGATATTTGAGTTTGCTTATAGTAAGCTTATATTTTTGGGCGAGCGAGAGAGAGACAGAGAGGCATGTTGATTATGAATAGCTGTTACACGATTGACATTCACTCCGATAATAGTTGTGTTGTCATGCCCGGTCTTGAGCGGCTGTTGTTACGGTGCTACCATGGAGAATGTGTGACCTATTTTCGTGTTACCGCATCTCATAGAAGGCATTGTGTTTGGGCAAAGTTATCTTGACCCTTAATCTCTGGGGTTATCTGTATGCTGTATCACATCTGAGGAGTAGTGAACTGTTGCATTCTCACCTTTTGTCTTCCACTGAATTCCACACTACTCTTTACCATGTCTTACTTTAATTGCTTTGGGGGGGGGGGGGGGGGGGGGGGTAGTGCGTGTGTGAGTGTGTGTGTTTGTGCGTGTGAACGCACATGTGCGTGCGTGCATGAACATGAGTATGTTAATTTAATATGATTGTACCTTCAATGTGTTTGTTGTGTGCGCTCTTGAGCGCACATGTGCGTACACTTGTGTGTGCGGGCGTCTGTATTTATGTATATGAGCATGCGCTTGTTTTGTACATTATCGCTGTTTAATTCTTTTCTCGTCATTTTCTAGCTCATGCATTTATGCGTACGCACATTTATTTTAGTGTGCATGACACTCTCCTTTTGGTTTCTACCCCGGGCTCAAACAAGAGAAGAGCTCAGACTACAATAACAACCCATAAATGTCTTTCCTTTACTGTTGTTTGGGACATTCGGTGCCAGGCATTTTCCACAAGGAAGATAACCGTCACTGAAGGGGCTAAGAAGATGAAGAAACGCCACTATTTATTTCAAGCAGTGCGTTTTGCTTGAGAGGAAGAAAAATGGGCGAGACAGATGTGTAGGGGAAAAGAGATTGATGGCCCGTTTCAGTGAAAATGGCTACTCGGGACATGGGGAAAGATATAGAGGAGACAAAATATGCCTTGCAGCCATAGGCACAAGCAAACACACGGGGTTAAGAGTACTTTAACTGATTTTCCAAGATCTGAATTAATATGAATGATCCGCAGCAAAGTGTGTGTGTGTGTGTGTGTGTGTGTGTGTGTGTGTGTGTGTGTGCGTGTTTGTGTGTGTTTATATGTGTGTGTGTGTGTGTTTCATTCTTTTTACCTTTTTCTTTGCCTCTCTCAGTCTCTGTCTCTGCCTCCCTATCAGTCTGTCTGTCTGTCTGTCTCTGTCTCTCTCTCTCTGTCTCTCTCTATCTATCTATCTATCTCTCTATCTCTCTCTCTTTCTCTCTCTCATGCACACACACACGCGCACGCACGCACACACGCACACACATACACACACACACACACACACACACACACACACACACACACACACACGCACGCTCTCGTCATTCTTTTACTTCTCTGGGTCCCAGGTGGGTCAGTATTGTCATTGCCATTGACAGTAATCACCCTGTTCCAGATTATGTTGAATAAGTTAATTTCGTTCTTCTTTTATTAGCTTCTTCTTTTGAAGTACTTCCCCAGTCCCTCTCATCACAAGGTTTTCTGGCAGCCGAGCCATGAAGTCATGCTTTCAAGCTGCTGCCACGTTCGCACTATGTACATGTGGACACACACACACATACGCATGTGCGTAATACATGCATGCTTACACAGCTAGGACTACATTTCCTTCTGTTTACTTCTGATCTGCCTTGCCTGGCCTGGAGCCCTATACCTGTCAGGACTGCCCTCGTTAGATCTGGGTCGAGCAGGCGGGACGCGACCCGTAAGTCGGATCCATGGAAAAGTAGCGTCACTGGGATCCCACCTCTACAGGCAGATAAAAACCTGGTGTTGTTGGATGACCCACACAATCGTGTTGCTGGGGAAATTGGTGTGGTGAAGGCTTACTTTTTCCTGCGTTGGTTTTCATCTGAATGAGTAAGGAGAAGGTTGAGAAACATTAATTCATCGGGTTAGAAAAACCATAATGTTGGGTCAGTCCATGTTGTTCTGTTTTATTAATTTATTTATTTGCTTGGTAGTGTGTTCTTTTTTTAAGAATGGCTTTAAAGTCTATGATGTGGCTTTTCCATTCGATGACCTAATTCGATCTCAATTCAAATGTTGCGGTGCTTGCCGGTGCCTTTCCACAAGGTGTTCTGAATGGGCCACTACCCCACACCTCGCTCATCGCTGCCGCTCATCACTGCCGAGGCGTTGGCTGCTACACACTGCCTCTCCATAGAAGACACAGCTGTTTCCCAGCCAGCTGCTGAGCTGAGCTAGTCAGTCCTGGATGGGAGAGAAACCCCATCTCAACCTGTATGACTGCTATAATCTGTACGGCCAACTGCACCACCAGTGGTTAAATGGAACAGGCGGCAGATGGTCACAGCCGATAGTATGTGGAGAAAAGGGATATCCTTGATCATCATCTGGCTGGGCTATCAGGCTGGGCTGTTGGATGCTATAATGCTGAATGTAGGGGAGCAAATGCATTCTTCCTGGGCTTGTCATCTGAAACCTACTGGAGAAAGAGGACAAATAAGATAATTATAATAAACTTGGTTGATCCCTATAAAGGAAACTGGTGTGACATGTTTAGTGACCAGAGAGAATGAAAGAGATTTAGACTGATACTAGCTTTAAAGAAAAGAAGAAAACAAGAGTGTGCAATCATGTAACAAGCATTTAGTGAAAAGTGGAATAGCTGTAACCAACAAAAGTAAATGTAAGAGTGGGGGGGGGGGGGGGGGGGGGGGGGCGGACTTCAACTGAATGGATGAGGTACGGTAGGCAAGATGACAACATTGGTCGTAGAGAGAGTGGTGCTTACAGAAATTTAGATGGTGTCACAGTATGAGAGTTATGAGGAAGGAGCTGTATTGAATGAAGACCCTCGAGAGGCAAGCTGACTCAAAAGACCAAAGGCCTGACTGCCAAGGGGGATAGCCCCTTGACACGGTGACGTAGCAGGAGAGTGAGAGGATGACTGGGTTGGACAGATGACTGGTTAGGACAGGTGACTGGGTTGAACAGGTGATTGGGTTGGGCAGGTGACAGAGTTAAAGTGACTGATGCCTACATGTACATGCCTTAGAGGAGAGGAGCTTACAATCCTTCTACAAGTCTGGAGTCCACACCTTGAGCTCAAAACTTGCTTGGCTTGCTCAGCTTGATCAACAATGCTATTTAGGTCAGGAGAGAGAAAAGCGGAGGGAGGGGAGAGAGAGAGAGAGAGAGAGAGAGAGAGAGAGAGAGAGAGAGAGAGAGAGAGAGAGAGAGAGTGTAACACATACACACACATACACACACACACACACACACATATACTCAAACACGGACAAACATGTATTCCTCTGCCTTTATATCACCTCAGAAGAATACTTATCTCCCATACAAGTTTGTTTCGTCTATACAACTAGGTCTAACGGTACGGAATACGCCTGTCGCAATTGTACTGGGTTAAGTGCTTGTCGAGTTAAGTTTAGAGGGCTGGAATGAGGGAAAGGGGGATCGTTTCCTTCTTAATCATCTATGTTTTCGTAGAGGAAAGCGGCCAAGCCTCCGATAGGGGGAAGTCAAATCTCCAGATCTGTGCCCACTACTGTGGATGGAGAACTCTCCAATACCCGTTTTGGAACGAGCCTATCGGCATGGGGGAGGTTACTTTGATCCTTCCATGACCTAGATTGCAGAGAGGGGAATCAAGCCAATCCAATCAGGCAGTGCTGGGAAGGGGAACAGGAGGACTGAGGATTAAGTTAAATCCTTGTGACAGTATGATCCCTCCAACTGCCCTATCCAGTGTCTTTAGCATTCTCTCTCTCTCTCTCTCTCTCTCTCTCTCTCTCTCTCTCTCTCTCTCTCTCTCTCTCTCTCTCTCTCTCAAGATGAAAGCTTCTGTATGGAATCTATCCCGAATTATCTGCCACTATGCGAGCTTTCCTGTATTCATAGTTTTCAAGAACAAAAATCAAACATACTGTTCCCCTTTCCTCAACCATCACAAGTCCTCCCGAGCCCACGTGTGCAAGAGATGTTTGCAATGATGTAACCGAGGTTATTCTGTTGCCATGCTTACTGCCGGCAAGTTCGGTAAGAAGCGGAAAATCCGTTATGCCAGCATCCTGCCCAAGCCCCACGAAACTTCCTCCCTGAATTGACCTCTCCGCACGAATGACAACAAACAGGTGTTTTATCCAAGTCGTGGTTAGCAACGTCGAGGTGGGTCGCAGCAGAGTATGCTTGCAAGAATGAAGATTGTGCTTCCTGTGTTCTGATCATTGTTTGCAGACAAATGCACAGCGATTCTTTTTCCCCAGGCAGCACGCCTTTTAATTATGTTTATATTACTGAATGAAATATAATGTGGAAGACTGAACTCCCAAAGGGCTTGGATGGATGAATGAATGAATGAATGGAGATTTACTGCCAATCAGCTTTTGTAGGCGATGTAAGCCCATTGATAACAAAAATCACGCGCTGTTTAGAGTAAGAGTAAGTCAAGTTTCCCAAGTCAGTCTGAAGAATCTCTTATGGAGACTGGGTGGGTCTATTTGTACCCCCAGCCCACTTGTTCCATGATCATGGCGCTGTGACATCATGTCCCAAGCTTGCACCTGAATGACGATTCAGTGTCATTTAAAAGGAATAAGTCAATGAATAGATGAATGAATGAACGAATGGAGTTTCATGGTCTGTCAACCATTATAGGCAAAGTGAGGACACTGACCATGAAAAGAATGTTTCACCAGATCTGGTCTGAGCTAGAGCAAGTCACGTCACGATTTCTCTAGTCATTCGCCTTTTACCAATCCCATAGGGAAAGAATAAGTCTATTCTCACCCCAACCCACAGGGGTACCCAAAGGCCTTGGCACGGGGAGAGAGAGAGAGTACATGCACACACAAGCACAGGTTCACGCGAGCGCGCTCGGGGGCGTGCACACACACACACACACAGAGACAGAGAGTGACTTTGACGCATTATTGTATATAGGCCGACCGCCATTTACAATGTACCATACGATGTCACAAAATGAACAAATTCTTACAATCAATGGCAGTTTTCCTTTCGTTGTTTTAAAGCATAATAGATATACATAGCAACATTTCTTGTCGTTAACATATATATATCTGAACTGGACACGAGTTGTATGAAATCCGTTCCGGCTTCTAAATGACGTTTAATGTACTTCTTCCTCAAGTGTTCATAGTAGGCGCAGTCCACCAAAAAATGCTCTTCGTTTACAAAACGGGCATTTCGAATCTTGCAAAGAAGATCAAAACGATGTCTATTATTATTTAGGTTGTTTACACCAAGCCCGAACCTTGCAAAAGCATCACGGAATTCTTAATAGTTATCATTTTTAGGTACGCCTCTTCCCCGAAGAAGTTTTTTAAAGAGGAGCACCAACAGTATCTTGCACTGGTGCTATTTTCCCCCTGCCACAGCTGTCTGTGACAATCTCGAAATCTCGTTGTCAACGCCTCCATTGAGCCACACATGGGCGATTCCTACCTGGAGAGGCAACTTTCAATGAGAGCTGTCCAGTTTCTGCTATGTGGGACATTGGAGTTAGCTAGCCAGCGATGAGAGAGAGAGAGAGAGAGAGAGAGAGAGAGAGAGAGAGAGAGAGAGAGAGAGAGAGAGAGAGAGAGAGAGAGAGAGAGAGAGAGGCAAAATAAATCACTTGATTGATAATCCTCGTCATGCTACACAGGACTGACTCCCAGGGTACACAGCGTTCAGCACGTCACCCGCTCTTTTCCGAGCCGTTACCGCCATGTGTTCCATCCATTTGAGGGACACTCTTGAGTTACGTGACCCAAGAGGAGAGGGCACACCCCTTGTCCCGTTGGCTTGGCTGGTCGGGTTACTCTTCACCCCTGTCTCAAGTCATTTTCAAAAGAGAGCACTATGGAAGTCACTCAAGTGTTGGAAGAGGTGTGGGTTGGGAGGGGAGGGGGGCCTTTTTGGGGGGAGGGTGATGGGAGCATTGTACCCACTAGTTCCTATAACCCGGGCATGCCTCGCCTCGCCCACCCAGCCCTCTTCACAGACCGCTTTGTTTGCCTTACCTTTGACCCCCGCCTCCACCCACCTTCTCTCGTGTTCCTGGCAGGTGGGCGAGGGGGGAATGAGCATTGGGCCAGGGGGTTGCCCACGAGGGAGGGAGGGAGGGGGCGAGTTTGTTGTGGGCCACCCTGGGCAGGCAGGCAGGCAGCACGCCTGAGGGGCGGGGCCAGGTGACAGCCTGTCTGAAGGGAAATCGATGTAATGACGGCCACGGCCCCATTTATATTCCGTTTGAAAGAGAACCGTGCTGGTGGGGGGCACGGTACCGGGGGAGTTGAAGTGAGGAAAGTAAGTGTGGGGTGGGGGCAGGATCAGGAGGTGGGGATGGCAGAACGGACGCGCTGAAGGGAGCGTCTCAAGAGAAGCCTTGATGCATTTATTGGGTTGGGAAGAATGGCCACTTTCATGGCCCTGTGTTAGCGGCTTCCACGCTATACCGTTTGCCAACTCACCTCTGTATATTAAGAGTCTGCTTGTGTGTGTGTGTGTGTGTGTGTGTGTGAGAGAGAGAGAGAGAGAGAGAGAGAGAGAGAGAGAGAGAGAGAGAGAGAGAGAGAGAGAGAGAGAGATTTACGAGGTCGTGCACTCGAACCACGTTTCTCATCAGGAGAAATTAGTTACGTTCTGGGATTGTTCCGTACCTTATTCAGAAGCGTTTTCCGCAATTACTGCTTCCCCTCCCAACCACCAGCAGGCAGGTTAAAACAACCCAATGCCAGCTAATAAGTTGGGGAATTGAGCACTACAAAGGCGACGCTATCGCTGCCTATAGACAGTATTCTATTTCACATACTCGTTCCTTCAGCCTAGTTACCTCTACTTACCTCTACCTCTCCTTCGCCCTCTACCTTTCACCGCCCTTGTCTTGATGTACCGTTTTTTACTCTTCTTCTCAAGAACGGTACGAATAAGGTTTTCTGTAAGTTAAGGATGATTTAGCTATGTGTCAGGCTTGTCAACCCTTAAGAGCACGCACGCGTGTACACCCGCTCGCCCGCACACAGTCAGAGAGAGAGAGAGAGAGAGAGAGGCAGGCAGGCAAGCAGAGAGACAAAGAGAGTGAGAGACAGACAGTGAGAGAAACAGAGAGAGGTGCCGTCATTGCCAGGCCATCGTGTGCATCAAGCCATTCAGCAAATGGAGTCCTGAAGTCGTACTCAAGCCAGTGTAGCTGGTGCATGCTGTCCCCATTCTGTAAACCCGAGCCAGTAGTATTGATACTTTTGCCGATAGGCGAAATCTCTAGTTTACTAGAATGTGCTGTCCCTGCCCTTGTTTGAGTGACTTCTCGATCCTGTGGCAGCATTTTTCCCTCAAGCTCCCTTCGGCGTAGCATTCAGGCACTGCATGATCGTGTCTATCCCACTCCAGGCCAGTTGCATATTAAACAAAGATAGTACATGTAGTATACATTTATTCATACATGGTTTCTCTGCTTTCGCCATGCCAGATGTTGGACATTATTTCTTCATTTTGCCAAAGCCCGTTACAGCGTTTCCTTAACGAAAAGTATAGATGCACTTGCTTCTTCTCGTTCTTACATGTTTGATGTTGAATCTTAATCCATTAAAATGCATTCACCCATTCGCCTTCACTAAGAACAAACATGAACATGTGTATGCACGCGCACGCACACACACACACACACACATACACACACACACACACACGCACACACACACACACACACACACACACTCCTTGCATTCTTACCTCCAGGTGCTTTCCCTTTCTTTGAAACTGTTCCCTAGGAAGGGGAGCCTTCCTTGCGGTGTCCGTTAGTGTATGCAACCTAGCTCAGGTTTCCTCTTGTCATGGCCTGGTGATGGATGGGGAAGAGTCGTGCTGCTCAACTCCTTTCTTTGATGTTTGTCCAAACAAAGCATCTCACCTGCTTGTCCTGCTTCCGTGCTTGTACCATCCCATGGCCTTCACAGTAGCACTGTAGCACTGGCTGTTTGAGATGGATCTTTATCCAAACCTATCCTTAGCTTTGTGGGTAGTAGATCAAGTAACCGCAGGGACATGTAGCGATTTAACGAGAACGCAAAGTCTCGGAGTAAATTCCATTTTTGGTGGGTGTAGTGATTTTTTGTAAGAGAAGCGAATACAGACATTTTGTTTTTCTTTCGAACCACACCACACCAGAGGTATATTGCTCAGAAGCCTTTTGCTTTGCTTTGATCGGGTTGATGGGGGAGACGGGTGTGGGATGAAGAGTTCTACAAGGGGAATTGAGGCTATTTTCGCTGTGTCGTTCATGATCAATATGTCATCCTTTTGTTCTGTGATAACGATGGAATCTGTCTGTGAGCTGTATTTCACCATCTCTTACCTGACGTCTGTATTGCACTGTTTGGCTGGCATTTTTGCTACTTTCTATTGTTTAATGCTAGACGTTGCACCTTCTATGTGTCTATGTCCTCATATCCCCAGTTGACTTGAGCGCTCGCCGGATTATTTTTTAAAAAACACCGCCGAGGTAGTATGGTGCGCTGTCTTCTATCGAGTGTTTACTTCGAGGGTTACTGCGTGCTGACTGGAACTGCTCTGGTGTTTCCACGCCCACCAACAGCTGCTCATTGCTAGGAACTTGAGCACTACGTAACCAAGAGTTTTTCAGTGTGGTCTTTCCAGTCTGGATTTGGGGGGGGGGGGGGGGGGGGGGGGGGGGGGGATCACGACGTTTCAATGTTTTCCTGTTCAATAATCAATCAAACTCTGTGCTTTCGGTCTCTCGTTTTGCAGACATCGGCAGAGATGAAGACAATTTTCACTTTCTCTCTCTCTCACTCTCTCTCCCCCCCTCCCTCTCTCCTCCCGCCCTCCCTTAAGACTCTTTCCAAGAAACCCTTTGATCTCACGCAGAGTTCCGTGTATACTTTTCATCTTGCCCACAACTGAAAGAAAGGAATAAAGTTTCGAACAGTGTTTGCTGCGGCCTTTGACCTTTCGTCTGCATCGTCCTCAGACGAGTCGTAGCATCTCGCTGGTGACGAGTGGTGTCTCTTATGGCTGGAAAGACCTCTGCCATCTCCACTCGCCCTTTCCCGCCCCACGTTTCCCGCCTTTGATGGGCGCCCTGCTCCGATGGGGATCAAGTCCTCAACGCCGTAGGCTGTGGCGCTACTCGGGGTTCAGTGCTCGGAGACGAATGCCTCCTCGTGGCCCCCGACCCAGTTTGGCTTCGTCTTGCCAGCTCATCTGGCGACCGCAACCTGCACTGCTGAGTGGGTTGTGTTTGATTCTTCCATGTTTTGGCATGCCGTGGGTCGATGATTCCCCCTGTGGGTTGGGGGTTTTAAGAATACACACCCTGTCTCCCTGCACGATTCGTAAAGAGGCAAAGAAATATTGACATCGTGACTTGAATTGCGCTTATTTGGAACTTTTGTAGTGATTATCGTGCTTTCATGGCCTTACACAGCCTACAAAGGGTGATAGGCCGTAAAACTCCATCCATCCATCCGTCCTTGGTCGATGATATGAAAGCTTGCAGTTGGAGCAGCCGTGCCCGGAGATGTTCTTGGTATTTTCTGGGATTCATTAGGCATAAAAATTAAAAGTTGTGATTACGGTAACCTGAGCGATTTTTTTCATCTCTCAATCTCATCCCTAATTTTTTGTGCGAAGAAAGAAAGACAGAAGGAAAGAAAGAAATTTCGGAAGAAAGAAATTGACAGTCAACAACGGACTGCGTGCTGTCCTATTTTCCCTGCCCCCTGAGCTCGCGGAGGATCCACTATTTATGTTTATAAAAGCGTTTTCAGCGAAAGAGAAACTTTATTTATGTTCAATCTAGCCTCATCTAAAACAAAAATGTAAAATTTGACAAACTTCAGCCTAGTTCACGCAGACCAACCGACCCCCATTTTTGTGACGATGTTACCACAACCACAACTTTAGCGTTTTTTGTTTGTTTTTGTGTTGTTGTTTTTTTGCATCCCGTGGATTTGATGCAGTGGGATGTTTTTCGAGGATGATGTGCATTTCCCACTGCTGTTCTCGGTATAATTGCTCACATTTACGTTGTTTTGCTGTTCCCGTGGTAACGAAGGAATCACCCTGAAGCCTAATCAGCAGCTGGTCTTCCCTAGTTGTCAGGAAAGGTGATTCATGGCCTGATATAGCACTGCTGTGCTGTTGTTGTGAAGGTGGAGGTAGTAGTAGCAGCTTCACACGGCTGCCGCAGATGATAATATGAACTGTGGCGTGCTCCCGGCTGCACTCTGGAGCCTGTGTTGAGCTATTGATCCAGGAATCCCTGCCTCCTCGTGCCAGGGCGTGGCTGCCTGTCCAGGGTGGATGCTTGCTGCAGACTTGTCCTGCCTGCCTGATGGAAACCATGATTGATACTGTCAACTTTTGTCTCGGTGTTGACCTCACTGTCAGGCCAGTGAACAGAATCTTGTTCACACAACTCTCTCTCTCTCTCTGTGTGTGTGTGTGTGTGTGTGACTGTGTCTGTGTGTGACTGTGTCTGTGTGTGACTGTGTGTGACTCGGGGGGGGGGGGGGGGGGGGGGGGGGGCGTTTGTGTCTTTTGTGTGTGGCAGTATTTCACTATGTGCATGAGTGCGTGCGTGCGTGCGTGCTTGCTTGCTTTGTGTGTGTGTGTGTGTGTGTGTATGTATGTGTGTACGTGCGAGTGCAGAGGCGGGCGCCTACATGCCTTTATGAGTTTGCGCGCACGCGCGTGTGTTTGTGTGTGTAAAAGTTCTTTCGTGTGTAGTGATTATATGATGGACAGCAGTAGTGTATTTTTGTGGTAAACTCATTATTTCCTTTAAATGGCGCGTTTGTTCTGGCTTTGTTTTCGTCGAGTGGGCAGTTTTCTTGGTGGACGGAGTGGGCAGTTTTCTTGGTGGACGGAGAGCTCAGACACATGTGTGCGCGGAGCACTTGAGCTCATTGCAACTGGAATTTAGCTGCAGTACTTTAGAACAACCCTTCATATACCTGCAGATAATCTGATTCATACTCAGACTCGAGTTGCAATGCTGCAGTTCACCAAAATCAATGACAATAGAAACTGGAAACATGGTTGTTGGTAGAAGCGGAATGAAGTAACCCAAGTCTCAAAAAGACGGACAAAACTGGCATTTTACTTTAACCCTAGCTTGGGTATTATTTGCTTCCATGCGCGTTCAAAATG
>JAWQFJ010001862.1:187500-192500 GCA_034096865.1 Theodoxus fluviatilis | reverse complement strand
CAACCTCAAGAGGTGATAGAGCAGCTGTGAAGCTGATAAGGTCTGCTCTATCTTAGCCTGCCTCTCCTGCCTATACTCCCATATCCCCCTTGCCCCTCTTCTCCCTATATTCCCAGAAAGGTGTGGAGGTTTCCCCCAGCTCCAAACAGACCTGTCCATATTCTTCCTTACTCTTGTTTCTTACCTCCTCCTCCTCCTACCTAGGGGCCTCTTTGCTTTCATGCAACACTCTACTGTTGTTAACACACACACACACACACACACACACACACACACACACACACACGTGTGCACACATACATATTCACACACACATGCTCGTACATATGCATGCACACGCCTCTCTCTCTCTCTCTCTCTCTCTCTCTCTCTCTCTCTCTCTCTCTCCTCTCTCTCTCTCTTGCTCTCTCCATCTCCCCCCTCCCCTCGCCCTTCTTTCTTGAAACAAACACACGCACGTGCGCATGTGCACACACAAACTACTGCCTCCCTCCTGAATACCCTGATCACCTAGCACTGCAGCACTTTGGATGGAGTATCTTTAAAAGAAAAACTTGTGACTCCACACCCCTCTTTATGCATGTCCAGTGAGTGTTGTGAGATGACCCAGATGAGCTGCTTCTATTTGTCACTGCTCTGGGGATTAGGCCTGGAGCAGGTGATCTGTCTGTCCCATTCCCCCACCCCACCTCACCTTTTCACCTGTTAGGAGTACAACCCCCCTTTCTTGCCTTTGCTTGCAGCCCATTACACTGGTGCTATGGGAGTAAATTGCAGAACAGTGTTGTTGTGCAGTAACCCCACACAGAGGGCTGTTACTCTATTTTCCCCATTTTGCCATGATGTTTCCCCGTTATTTATCCAAAGATGCCTCCCTTTCGTTTGACCGTGAGAGAAAATGAGTGAGTGTCACAGAGTGAAGAATGAGCATGTGGGTAAAAGTACCTGTGCTTTTATGTGAAAGTCTGCACTAGTTAACTTGAGCTTGCATAATGTGTGTGTGTGTGTGTGTGTGTGCGTGTGCGTGCGTGTGCGTGTGGGTATGAGCATTTGTTGCTCTCTATGAATGTAGGAACACAATGCATTCTTTTTTAACAACCGCCAATCCACAATACTAATTTCAACTATCTTCTCTTTCCTTGTTTGTGCCTCTCTCTCTCTCTCTCTCTCTCTCGCTCTCGCTCTCTCTCTCTCTCTTTCTCTCTCTCTCTCTCTCTCTCTCTCTCTCTCTCTCTCTCTCTCTCTCTGTCTCCGCTGCGCGCTCTGCCCTTCCTTTCAGGGCTGGAGCAGCGCACACTGGGTTGAGTGGTGTACAGTGAGGCTAGGACACTCACGATAGCTACTTCTACCTTCCCCTCAGTGACGAGCTGTTGGGCAAAACTCTGAATTACCCTCACACTGGCCTTCAATAAAGCCAAGCTAATCTCATCATAGCTTAGCTGGCTGTCCTTCAAGGCTTTGCTCTTTCTTTCTGCGGATCTTCGCTTCTTCCGGCTCGCTTAAATAAAACAATTTTTTTTTTATATACTATTAAAAAAAAAATAAAAAAAATTACTATTAAAACATGAATACACACTACTTAACTAAAAACATATCTAAAATTACGTTAAATTAAATATAGTAAAAAAATATTAAAAAATTAAATATATTATGGTTTTAAAAACAAATAAAACTATTGTATATAAAATTATATTATAATAAAATTTAAATATACTATTTAAAATAAATATGTAATTTTTNNNAATAGCAGCGGGCACAGGAGAAGGGTACTACTAGATAGAAGGAGGGGTGGGGGTGTTTCCATGTAATGAGAGTAACACCCCGTTCCAAGGGCTCTACCACAATCTACAGCAGAGCCATCCCCAGGCTAGAGGCGGCTGAGAGGCTCCTGGTAACAGGTTGTCAGCTTGGCTTTCAAGGAAAAAACCTTCAGCCATGGGGCCAGGCGGGGTCGGAGGGCCAAGGCCGCGCTACGGTGTCCTCAGACCCTAAGCCCCTTTCCAGCCGTGCTGGTCTCCTCAATGCGAACGCGTCACTATGGGAAGCAGACACGTTTACCATCGCTGGGAAAAACACGTAAAGACCATGGCAAAATGCCAGAAACCCTACCCCAACTCTATTTGCATATTCATGGGCTCAGTTACGAGTGAAGGCGTAAATCCGAAAGATAACATGCTCGTCTCCTTTGACAGAACACTGGGCTCAACCGGACAGATTGTAAATCTATTAGTAGTCGCACAGAAATTATCAAACTATCTTATAGACTAACGTGACGGTGTATGTCGCTCCATACAAACGCAAGCAAAACACCCCAAGAAACTTGAAGTAGATGGAGATTCATTTTCTTGAGGGGGCCTTCACGTGAAAGACACCGCCTGGAACGTCTGGTTTGTTGTCTTGCCACTTCCAGGCAAAGGTCAGGCAAGAGGTTAGGGAAGTCAAAGGGCGACAAGATGGGAGAGGGGTTAGGGTGGGAAAGAAAAGCGACAGGAACAGACAAGTTGAGAGAGAGAGAGAGAGAGAGAGAGAGAGAGAGAATTAGGGCCTGTCCAAAAGGCGGGCTTGTAAAGGTTCTACAAATGCATGTCTTTGTCACAAAACCCAACATCCCACCAACTACTGATGATGGCATCCCCTTGAAGTGACCTTCCGCAACAGAGCCACCACCGAGGTTCAAACACCCAACAAAGAGAAAAGCAGCTGAACCAAAGCAGCATCTTATGCTTTATCATGGGGCTAGGGGTCAGCCTAGTTTCTTCCCACTGCTGCCACCACAACGTCCTTGTTGATCCTTCATCCAAAATGGTCACAACACAGAAAGAGCCAGACTGCACCTTGCATATTCACCAGTTGAAAAAGCAATACCAGGAGACACAAATGACACAGAAATATGAATGTCAAAATATCTCCCAGATGCATTATACAGTCCAGACCCCACATTTCCCGTGCTGTGTGCAGCGTTAGAAACTAGCAAAGTGCTGGTAACACCTACAGTGGGTGATGAAGTAAGGCTTGGGATGGAGTAGTAACAATGCAATGAAGGAAAACGGCACAACCATGAAAATCAGTATGCAATGTTAGAGAGTAGAGTGTTCCAAGTGTATATTAATTCAAAAGAAGTATTATCATTCTCCTAATTATCAACATCAACCTAATAAGGCAAATAAATATCTGTGAACCAATTTAGACCAAACCTCAACAATGCCATGTACAGTCTCCTGTCAAAAAAAAGATAAATTTACATTGTAAAAGTGTCTCAGTAGTTGGCAGATTCCACCACCTGATATATATTCAGAGAAATACATAATTCAGCTATCCCAGCAATGGCTGCAGAACTCAAAATTGACAAAAGAAAAGATTGGTGCTTCTGCTGTGCTGTGCAACATTCTATATTGATCAAGCACATCTTAAAGGAATAATTACGTTTCTTGCAACATTTTCTGTAGTCTGTGAGCACTCCCACAGTAGCCATTCCTTCTGATAGGGCTATCCAGAAAAATTAACACTTAGCCAAGCTGCCCTCTTTCTCCACCAAATGCATCCTATTCCAGTTTCTACCCACACACAAGAGATGGTATCATGTTTTAACATCCCACTTCAAGAACCTGACTGGTTTCGCCAGTTGAAGAGATGCAACCCACAACACGAAACACACTCCAGTTAAATGGCTATGATTGGACACTGAGCTGGCTGAGAGAGAGAGAGAGAGAGAGAGAGAGAGAGAGAGAGAGAGAGAGAGAGAGAGAGAGAGAGAGAGAGAGAGAGAGAGAGAGAGAGAGAGAGAGAGAGAGAGAGAGAGAGAGAGAGAGAGAGCTACCTTAAGTGCTGTCCTGGCAATGACATTGGTGGCGTAATTGAGCCCTCTGGTGCCTAGGGTGAGGAGTGTGGCATAGCCCTGTTTGCTGGCCTGGGCGATCATGTCATCAATGTCCTGCAGGGAAAACACAGGCACTGCTACTGAGTGCATCAACAGTTTTATTGGAAATAGCATCAAAGATCAACTCATCCATATTCCTGTGAAAGCTAGTGTAGACTGGTTCCATCATAGGTGCCAGACAACAATGATCCCTAAAAATTGTCATTATAGATCCTTTCACTAATCATACTCACCATAACACTACACAGGACATCCTCAGAAGAAATGTATTCTGACGGGGAATTGGCAGACAATGGTCATATTATTCATTTATTTTGTTTTTATTTGCCGCAGCTTTACCTGGTCTGATGAACCTGGTAGAGAGCCTGAATAAAGACGACTCCTTTGCCTGTCATTACTTTTATTTTTGGTCCCTAGTTAATGAAATGGCTCACAGGCATCGACACTGGTAAGAACTCACAGCCCAATTCAATCTCGTGACAATGTTCTAAAACAAAAGTTAACCTTCTCTCAGAGTTGGTACAGATTGCAATATCAAGATAGCCACTTGGAAAAGTTCACCTCTCAATCTCAGAGGGAGGAAAACATTTGCCCAGAGTGAGCAGTGCACGTCATGGATCTTGATATCAAAATATATTATTGCACATGTACTATGCACCTTTTCCCTTTTGACCAGCTGTGGGTGAACTACTTTTCTGTAGAGGAAGTTGGAACCCCTGGTGTATGGAGTCAACATCCATAACACAAACAGCATCTTCAGCTCATAGTAGAATGGAACCCTGCACAGACAGAAAGTGAGCAATATTTCAACCTACAATCACCATGCTGGACTATTATCATTTTCTTAATGAAGTGGGGGAAATCAAAGAACACAATTCTGACCATACACATTAAATACATGCCTCTGTGAGTGTAAGAGTGTGCATGTGTGTGTGTGTGTGTGTGTGTGTGTGTGTGTGTGTGTGTGTGTGTGTGTGTGTGTGTGTGTGTGTGTGCTTGCATATAAACAGGCATATGTACATGATGACATCAAAATCTGTGCTTTTGAGGCTTCACATTGCTAAGTATCACACACACACACACACACACACACACACACACACACACACACACGTGTACACAC
>JAWQFJ010001862.1:70000-185000 GCA_034096865.1 Theodoxus fluviatilis | reverse complement strand
GGTTCACAGATATTTATTTGCCTTATTAGGTTGATGTTGATAATTAGGAGAATGATAATACTTCTTTTGAATTAATATACACTTGGAACACTCTACTCTCTAACATTGCATACTGATTTTCATGGTTGTGCCGTTTTCCTTCATTGCATTGTTACTACTCCATCCCAAGCCTTACTTCATCACCCACTGTAGGTGTTACCAGCACTTTGCTAGTTTCTAACGCTGCACACAGCACGGGAAATGTGGGGTCTGGACTGTATAATGCATCTGGGAGATATTTTGACATTCATATTTCTGTGTCATTTGTGTCTCCTGGTATTGCTTTTTCAACTGGTGAATATGCAAGGTGCAGTCTGGCTCTTTCTGTGTTGTGACCATTTTGGATGAAGGATCAACAAGGACGTTGTGGTGGCAGCAGTGGGAAGAAACTAGGCTGACCCCTAGCCCCATGATAAAGCATAAGATGCTGCTTTGGTTCAGCTGCTTTTCTCTTTGTTGGGTGTTTGAACCTCGGTGGTGGCTCTGTTGCGGAAGGTCACTTCAAGGGGATGCCATCATCAGTAGTTGGTGGGATGTTGGGTTTTGTGACAAAGACATGCATTTGTAGAACCTTTACAAGCCCGCCTTTTGGACAGGCCCTAATTCTCTCTCTCTCTCTCTCTCTCTCTCTCTCTCTCTCTCTCAACTTGTCTGTTCCTGTCGCTTTTCTTTCCCACCCTAACCCCTCTCCCATCTTGTCGCCCTTTGACTTCCCTAACCTCTTGCCTGACCTTTGCCTGGAAGTGGCAAGACAACAAACCAGACGTTCCAGGCGGTGTCTTTCACGTGAAGGCCCCCTCAAGAAAATGAATCTCCATCTACTTCAAGTTTCTTGGGGTGTTTTGCTTGCGTTTGTATGGAGCGACATACACCGTCACGTTAGTCTATAAGATAGTTTGATAATTTCTGTGCGACTACTAATAGATTTACAATCTGTCCGGTTGAGCCCAGTGTTCTGTCAAAGGAGACGAGCATGTTATCTTTCGGATTTACGCCTTCACTCGTAACTGAGCCCATGAATATGCAAATAGAGTTGGGGTAGGGTTTCTGGCATTTTGCCATGGTCTTTACGTGTTTTTCCCAGCGATGGTAAACGTGTCTGCTTCCCATAGTGACGCGTTCGCATTGAGGAGACCAGCACGGCTGGAAAGGGGCTTAGGGTCTGAGGACACCGTAGCGCGGCCTTGGCCCTCCGACCCCGCCTGGCCCCATGGCTGAAGGTTTTTTCCTTGAAAGCCAAGCTGACAACCTGTTACCAGGAGCCTCTCAGCCGCCTCTAGCCTGGGGATGGCTCTGCTGTAGATTGTGGTAGAGCCCTTGGAACGGGGTGTTACTCTCATTACATGGAAACACCCCCACCCCTCCTTCTATCTAGTAGTACCCTTCTCCTGTGCCCGCTGCTATTTTCACTCACTGTCTTATATGTTTATCCTGGGGGGAGAATATGTTCGTGAAAATTGCATAGTCACGTTTGATGATTCGTGGGGAGTAGTGAATGGCTCACCAGTAATTCTAAGGGAGGAGCATTTGATGTCGATTTTTTCACTTCCTATGCAGTCATGCTTACGTGATTGATTAATAAATGAATGGAGGCAGATTCGGTTTTAAAGAGATGCTATGGGTGGCTCTGTGCAAAATGACCTATGCTGATTTTTTAAAAACTAATCCAAGTTGCCTCAAGTGCTGTGGAGGTTGCAAATTCGTCAAAACCAGCTTGCATGTGGTTGTTGCTTTGACTTGTTTTCAAGAGCCTTCTTTCCTTCGTGAGTCATTGTGGCGCTTGCAAGAGACCAGAAGGGAAAATAAGGGAAGGACAGCTGGAGAACTGAGAATGAATGCTGGAGCTAGACAGACTGGGTATTGTGTTCCTTGTGGGGCAGCTAGCCATTGCAGACTGTCAGACTGGGGGGATGCAGGCTCCAGGAATCTGGGGCTTGTCCCAGGTGGACTGAAAGAGAAAGCTTGAAGGATGGCAGAGGTGAGTGGTCGGGATGTCCAGCCACCTCTGGCTCCTTCGGTCTCTGACCATTGGGTGAGGAACTTCCCGCACTCACAGGGTTGCCCAGCCAAAATGCCACCATAAATCTCCACACGTAATCTGCACATGCAACCTCAATCTCCAGCAGTCTCCAGAGGCGTACACTGGTCAGCTGAGGAGTGGGAAGCTAGAAAGATGACCTGTAGGGATAGGGTCTTGAGGGGGGAGTGTGAGATGAGGGGAATGGGATGGGGAAAAGAAGAGAAGAGGGGTGGTTGAATGGGGATGAAGTTGGAGGGGTTCCGTGGGGAATGGATTTGCATTTAGACGACTTGCCGCACATTCAGCCTCCCAGGCAATTCTCTCTTTCAATACTCCTAGAAGCCTCGATTCCCTGCCTTTTTTAATAAATTTTTTAATCTGTAAGGGGAATGGGCTGAAAGGACATCCGGGCGCTAATGAGAAAAAAGTGCCAAGTCCGGAGGAGAGGAGGCGATTTTGGAAGTGGAAGGAAGGACGAGTCACGGCGACCCAGGTCTTGAAGGGGACGGGGTGTGTGTGAGCATGCCTGTGCTCATAGTTGTGGTGAAGGCAGTATGGAAACCCCATATCTAGGTACCTTGGAGGACGTCCACCCGCCTTCACCCCAGGCCTTCAACCACCGGCAAGGGTCTCTTGAAAACAGGCAGAATGCCTGAGCTGTAATGAGCTGTTGAGGTTTGCCCCCTTTGGATGTCACACTTACCCTGGGGTGTTCGAGTGGACCGGCATTCAGCTCGAACTGGAACGCACAACAGACAAGCAGACATGCCTAGCCTTCGGCCTGTCTCTGAGTACTTCGTGCCCAATAGTGTTGGCTAATGGATGAGAGCTCTTGGGAGGTCGTGGTAATATCGGTCTGCTAGGAAACTGCACGCTTGCGAGCATGGACTGTGGACTGTTGCCTTGGATCATGGTCTCAGAATGTATTGCTTCCTCTTGAAAGACCCGCGCACGCTAAGTGTTCTGTTATGGGCTGGTTGAAATGATTTTTTTTCGTGTCTAAACATTATTCCAATTACGACTAAAAGAATGTAGCATTTGCCCATATGCCGTGACCAGATTGCCGAGAATACAGAGTTGCAACAGCAGTACTTGGTGACAGTGCTTGGCTTGTGTTTTTTTCCAGTCATTGTGAATGGAGGAACCTGTTCAACCAATGGAGACAGGCAGCCGTTCTTCACATTGAGATTTCCACTAGCTGCTGAAGGAATATGCGAAAATCAGGACAGACATTCATAATTATGTCCATTGGTTGTTATAAACTCAGCTGACATGACTTGCATCCCATGGCAGGAAATCACCATTCTCTGGCACTAACACGAGAATAGAGAGTTAGTTCTATTTTAATGGCATACGTTGCAGTGGTTCTATGCGTGGTGTTGGGTGCTGCTGTAATTACCCGCAGAGTGAATGAGCACTGTGCATGGAGTCGGATTTCTGCTGAGACGTAAAAAAGTCATGCTGACTGTGTAGAAAACCCTTGACGCAGGATGCTTTCTCTGGGGAGAGACATCTCGGTAGTGGCATGTCCAGCCTCTGTGCCGCTGGCAAGCCCAGCCTCTGTGCCGCTGGCAAGTCGAAGAGGAGACGGGGAAGTGGACAATGACCTGAGGGCTCAAGCTCATCAGAGTTCTGGCCATGACGAATCTTAGGAGAGGAATCATGCACCCAGGCATTCAGGGAACAGCTATCGAGTCACGAGGCCTGGCTTCACAATTAGCGAAGCCCTCCAGCAGGTAATCGATAATCGACCTATCAGTTCCTCCCCCCCTTCCCTCCTCCAACTCTATCCTCGTCAAAACAACTGCCAGTCCTCCTGTGGTTTTGTGTCAGATTGGCGTCCTCATCATCACTATTTGCACCCATCACACACACACACACACACACGCACTCTCTCTCTCTCTCTCTCTCTCTCTCTCTCTCTCTCTCTCTCTCTCTCTCTCTCCCTCCCCCCCCCCTTCTCTCTCTCTCTCTCTCTCTCTCTCTCTCTCTCTCTCTCTCTCTCTCTATCTCTCTCTCTCTCTATCTCTATCTCTCTCTCCATCTGTCAGCCAGTAGTCGCCTGATCTCTCTCGCGTGGTTTTCCCGTTTTTCCGTACCAGTGGTGAGTTCTGAGACGATCCCACGGGTTGGCCTCGCTGTTTTCAGGTCAAACCCCTTCCATATCGATCCGGTCTGCCGGTTGTCGCCACCACGCCCATATCCAGTCATTCGCCTTTTTTTCTTCTTCTTCTCTCATTCCCTTGGGCATTTTTCTGTCATTCTCCTCCCTGAAATTTCCTCCATTTGACATGCGCCTTGGGCGCCGCCAGGAGAAGGGAGTGAGCAGTAAGTCCCCCTGAACCTCTCCGGAGCCGGAGGTGGAAATTTTTTCTCCCCCTGAAAGCAAAGTCACATAGGCCCTGCTGTCTGCTGGCGCCTTGCACTCGGCAGACACTGGACTGTTCTCACCTCTGCCTCCCTCCCAATGTGAGACAGACCCATTCTTCCCACTGCCAAATGAAGCACTCATCAAAAATGTCCACTGCCTGACAGGGGAATCAAACGAGGCAGAGGACATTAGTCTTGGCATTCTCAGTTTCGTACCTGGGGCTGGTGCAGGGCATCTTGGTGTTTGAATTTGTAGGAATGAACCTTCTGCAGCACCGCCCTCCTCGCAAGTTGCCAGCCAATCAGCATGCGTGTATGTGCCATGCAGTTCCCATGTGGTGTATTTGAGACATGCAGACTTGTGTTGAGAAATAAATGATGCAAACGCGTCAAGGAGAAAAACACTGCCTCTGTCAAAACGTGTGCATGGGGTTTGTGTAGGTTGGACAACAAATATTCCACGTAATCATTGTGGGAAACCATTTATGACTGCAGTTTTCAGCTGTTTTCAATTCCTCAGTGGAGTACTGTTTGTCCCAGATTTGACTGTATTTTTCCTAGCATCACTCAAACACCATTTCAAAGCAGAATTATAAATGAGGTTGAATGGCATTCAACATGTATTGTCATTAACTGGATGACTGAAACACCAGAAATAGGCACCTGTATTTATTACATAATTGAGGCTTACCAGAATAGTGGTTAGACTGCTGCAATGTACGTGTCCACCCCACTCCCTAACTCACCACACACCCCATTCCTACACCCACATGAGTTTTCTTATAAACAAGTTTGAAGGGATGGGAAGTTCCTGTAAATATTTTTGTCATTTTGCTTTGCCCTGCCGTTGACGTTAAGCCAAAGCTAATGTCACAGGGTTGCAGCCAGTATAACATCACACATTGTCAAGATATTTATATAAACCCAGATTTTTCCCGTTCTCTTGAATAGCTTCAGACCTTCATCATGCTTGTGGTTTTCTCTGGTCATTTTATCACACTATGTTATAGTGATTGAAAAAGTTTTGCTTCAGTTATTTCTATGGTGGTCTTTGTGTTCAGAAACTGTTGTTGGCTTCCATAGGGCTGTCATGACACCACAAGCATTGATCTCCACTGGACCAGATGCTGCTAATGATGAAGCTAATGATGGTGCTAATGATGTTGGGGGATGGTCAAGAAAATGTATATACACAGATCAATACAGAGTCTGTTGTTGCTTGTTGCCTGTGGCAGAATATGTACACGTGCATTGTGATGCACAAAGCTGGCCTGGGACCTTGCCATACCCATTCAGACGTGGAGTACTTTGGACACAAAGCATATGTATGGCCCCAGACGTATTGAAATGGCCTGCTTTGTGCCACTGTCTGCAGCCTTTTCAAACATACCACAGGCATTGATGTTGCTGTCCACACACAGCTCTTCAATAGGCTGTTTTCCCACTTAGGGGTTATTGTGTGCATTGATGGAATGGAGAGAAGGTGATCGAGTGCTGAACGACTGGTTCAAAAAGGACTTGCTTGGATGGACTGTTTGATTGACAATGTTGAAGATGAAAGCATTATCCTGAAAAGATGCCACAGACGTGAATAAAAGAACGTGTTAGCAGTCATTTTGTTTGACTTCTTCTTTATTGTCACCCTAGTCATACATGTCATTGATCTCAACATGCATGCATCTCTGGATTTAGTATTGATAAGTAAACACACATACTTTGCACATGTGTATGCCACTCCATACTTTGTGCATATCTAGATATATAAATTTGATACATAACTCTTTGCCACCCATTTTCAATCAGCTCATAATAATGTCAAAGTTTTCAGGAACCTCTGTAGAGACCTTGGTTTAAACTGTCTGTCTTATGTGTGCAGGGCCATGGGCACATAGTGGACCATTTACGCAGAAGCTACAGTACCAGCGACATCTCCATGTCAGAAGATGGATCTGGTCTGGCTATCCAAAGAAGAAACGAGGAAGAGGAAGAGGAGGGGAGCGAGGATGAGCTTGGTAGGCATTGTCTTGCTTGTCTCCTCTCCTTGGGTCTTTCCCCTCTCCTCTGATGTGGCTTGACCATTGTCTGACTCACCCTGATATACTGTACTGACCCCCTGCAACCATAGCAACATTAACTATATGATTGATGATAAATGCAAGAACTGTTCTGGGGTATTGGCCTCAGATTTTGAATTTTCACTTGATCATTTGTTTGGTGAAGCTACATTGATGTCTGTTGAAAAAAAAAAGTTGTATTACAAAAACAAACAAAAATTACTAAAATTGGAAAGATGATGAATCAATTTTACATATGATCTGTACATGTTCCATCCAGCAGTGAGGGTTAGGATAAAGATGACCTACCAGTCTTTCTTGCCAAATTTTGTGCACTAATGTAGCCCTTAACAAAACTTACCTGCTTCAACCTTGAGCCTCACCTGTCCAGATCTGCAGCCCAGGGCTAGCTAGTCACACTCTGCACGTAATACCTGGGGAAATGCACACTGTATATCTCAGCCTAACAGAGATTGCAGCTGTAGTGTAACGCCCTGCAGAGACTGACACTGCAGGTCAGCTTCTTGCTCACATGCACCCAAGACTGCACTCGGCAGTGATATCGGCAGGTCCAAGGGAGACTACTCGTCCTAGCACAACACTCGGGATTTATACCATGATGTGATACTGACTACTCAGCATTTCTGTACAGCTTACCTTCCACAAGCCTGCCTATGCTTATGAACTATCACAGGGGATTTGGGTTGGACCCCTCAGATATGGATGTTGTCTTCATAACACTGCAGTGCATCAGAGGCTATGTAACCCTGTGGTAACTGAGTTACAAAAAGAAATCATGAGTTAATGCCAATTGCGTACATTGTTGATTACTTGAATTTTGGGGTTTGAATGAAAAGAAAATTTTATTAAAATTTACCAGTGGCATTTTAGTGGCATTTGATTAAGCTTTTCTGGGGGGTTTTGGGGATGAGGGTGGGTGTGAAAGTGGATTATTCAATATGTAGGCATGCATCCTGAATGACTGATAGCTGTGCAGTGATCTTTTTGCTGGACCTTGTTGCCTCTGCAGACAACCGGCTACGCGAGGATAATGAGGAGATAGCACGGAGAACACAGCCTGCCCGAATAAAGAAGTCGCACACTAACCCAGGTGAACAGTTTGCCCATTTCAGCCATGACGTTCAAGCATCCTCCCCCCTCATGCTAAAAAGTGAGGCTAAAGAATTGAAGTGTTACCAGCAATTTGAGCATTAATGTTTGTGTTATAGGGACACTTGTTTTGATTGTGATTTGACGTACCTTGCTTTTCAACTTTTCATTTAATCGTTTCAGTGATTGAATCTCCATTGCTGTTGTTGCTATTATCATGTTGCCATGTGCACAACTGATTGAAACTACAAACTCCATTGGGGGAGGGGGGAGGGATCAGATGCACACACAAGTGTGCATGTGCCTTGGACATTTTCTTGTGACTGGCATTTCACACACTCCATTGTCCACCCTAGGCATGCTCCCCAAGTCACCATGGACTGCAAATCTTTACCTTGCTTTTTTAGAATAGGAGCTTGCTAAATGTCAGATGCTTGCATTTGCAGGGAATTTGCAACGCTTCCGTTCAGCGTAATGTGCATCATTTCTTTTAACTCTGCAGATATTTATCTCTTTGTCATTTACACTATGCATGCAAATGAATTAAATGTGGTGGCTATTTTGGAATTCTAAGAAAATTTTCCCTTCATTTTTTTTCCCTAAGCTGCACAGATGTATCTTTAACACATCTTTAGCTTCTCTATGCTCTTTACTTTAAATCCATCAGAAAACTGTTTTTGATACAGCAGCAAAAACCTGAACCTATCCATGCACTCCATCTGATGTCACAGCCAAATAATGTATGTGATTAGTCAGTGTGAGAAACTTGATCTTGATTACTGGTTTTTCAGTTTTATCCACCTAGGTGGGATATAGATGGCACCAACGTTTCTTGTGCATAAAGACTGGCCCTTAAAAAACTCTGCTGCTGAGGAAGAACCCTTGGAACCTTTTCCATACTCCTTTCACAAGCATTCTTACCTAATGAGGCCTGTACCCCACCCCCACGCCCTTCCCCATCCCATGTAAAGCATTGTAGTAATTGTTCAAGCAAATGAGAATATTTGGTGAAGGATGTTTCCTGAAAAGACACCAGCCAGATTGGGAAAGACTGAAACTAGTTCTGTGTGGAGAAGTAGGCATCACTTCTCATTGCTGTGTTTGCTGTCAGATCCTTCACTTACAGTTCAATAGATCTAAAATGGCTTGTTGGCTGGTGGTGACACTTGAAGGATGAGGGGTTTGTTCCTCAATGGATTTTAACAAATATATCATTAATTTATAGTTAGTTATCTGTTTAAAATCCTTTAAATTTTATATTCTATGACAACTATGATATTCCATTCTCTTTCTTTTTGTTTCATTGTTGTATTTGTAAAGACTGTTTCATAACTGCATTTGCATTATCATGAGTAGACTTGAAGATGTTTGCATGTGAATATCTTCCTCTGTATGCATGCATCCAAGTGAATGTGTGAAATAAGTTTATTTGGTTTATTGATAAAAGCATCTATGTATACTTTTGCTCAGTATGTCTGCATAGATGCGTAGAAAATATCAATTCATCATACAAATTGTATATCCCCAAAAATGTCCTCCTTTGATGTGAAAGGATTTGATGAAGTTGACACATTATCTGATAATGATTTTAAATACTTATTTATGAACTTGAAATATTGTATTTGTGGGCCTGTTCTGATTTTGATTTTTTTTATGCAATATTTTCCTTTTTTTGTACATTAGTACAGTATCATTTTGCCAGTACCCTTTTCACGTAAATGGCTTGACCTTCTTCATTTTATTTATTCTCAGCATAGGTATTTTCTTCCTTTTTCTGTTTTTCTTTTTTTAGATTCCCCAGCAAGAAAAAGACATGATATTTGTCGGTGATAGCTGTGTCTGAAAAGCTTTTTCTGTAGAATTTCCTTCACAATCATGATGGAGTTCATTTCTCCTGGTAACAAATACCTTGGAAACTCTTTGTTTCTTCTCTTTCCTCTCTGTCTTTCTGGCTGTTTTGCTTTGCTTTTTCTTTCTGCCATTGAAAATTGTTTGAAATGATTTTTCACTTTGTTTTATTCATCATCCAACTAATGGTAGAAAGATAGTTTGATGTAAACAAAGTAAATTCATCCACTTTTACTCCATGTCCATCGGCATGCATGTAAATGACATCAGCATGTGTATATGTGCAGTACCAAAGGAGAAATTTTGTTTTTATGAACCTTTCCATTATGGTGAGATTTATATAAATCTAGAGGAGAGTATGGAGATCCCTATGCAACATAAAACGTGTCCCAAGATTGCTTTGCTTCTTGGAAATGGGCAACGAAGCAGTTCATTGTGTCACAGATTTAATCTTTTAACAAACTAATGACATGATCAGGGTGTGTGCATATGAAATGTGCAGATAGAAAATGTTTACAGTTAAGGCATTTACAAATATTTGCTTTCAATAACTATATTTTATAAATGTAATATCCTGATAGAAATGGCCCTGTAAAAATGATTTTCAACAAGGAAACTTAATGTAGAATAAAATGGCTTAAAGACTTGTCTTATTGGTAGATGTTCTGGATTTTTTTGTAGGTTTAGACAAGGAAATAATTGTGATAGATTCATTCTCACATACCTGCAATGCACACGGGTGGACAGAGATAAAGAATCTCAGTCTGCTTATTGGACACATCACTTTGCTATGAATCATCATTCTGGACTTGATTAGCATCATAAGTTGTGTATTAAGATGAAAATTGCATAGATTGTGCAAGACATCTGAGGCTCGTGTTATTGTTTTGCAAAGGTTTGTGTGTTTCTTTGTAATGACCTGATGTGTTCACATTTTGTTTGGAAATATACTGTACTCTTGTTTGATCATTTACTTCCTTTGTTTTCTATTAAATGCAGGGAATACAAAGTTCAAAGTGTCAAAGGACATTTTTGTTATTTCCAGGTCTTTCAAGTGTGAGGGAAGAAGAGGAGGAAGAGGTCGTGACATCAGAGGAAGTGATCTATCTCCCAGCACCATCCAAGAAGAAGTACACTGCTAAAGAGGTACGGCAACACCTGATCTTTTGTTTCGAATATAGGATACTCTATGTCTGACACGATATTCCTGAATTTCATAGTGACAGATACATGTATCCTGAAATCAGATAACTTTTCTACCTTAGTGGTTGAAAGATCTCAGACATAGTAGTGTTCCGCTATATCCATCTGTGAAGAATGATTGAGGATTGTATATCCAGATCTCAGTGTCCCAGCTGTGAGGTCCATGAGGGCCATTTCATGCTGAATAACTTGGGATGCATGAGTGTAAGCAGATGTCCTATGATGGAGTTAGGTGTTCAGTGTGTCTCTATGCCCTGCCTTCCATCTGTGATGGAGGTGGATTAGAGGAGATATCTGGCTCACCATGTCTGTGCCCTCCCTCCTGCCCTTGTGTTGGCAGCAAGCCTCACTAGGTTCCCTCAGTAGCTCTACAAGCTCCCGGAGCAGCCGGCACCGCCAACCCTACTCCTCTTGGACGCGACGTGGGTCTCTTCCCGTTACCTCCAGTGCCAATCTTCAGACTCTGGTCTCCAACTGGCGGATCAGGTCTCAGACCTCCAGTCCAGTTTCCCGACTCCCTGACAGACCACGCACTTCAGCTGGCTCCACTCTGTCTGGTTCTCAATCCCGGCACCACGGCGTGCGCTACCGCTCTTCCTTTCTAAATACCAGCAGCAGCAGCAGCAGCTGGAAGAGCTGATGATGACAGTGCAGTCACTGACCAGTACAAGGTTGGAGGCAATGTTCTCTGATTGGGCCACAGTGTGCTTTCCCGCCTGGCTCCCTGAGTTGTCTTGGAAATCAAGCCTCACGCTGCTGTCGTCCCAGTTCCACCACCCTTGAGTTTGGTCCCTGAGTGTCTAGCTGAGTCCACCCCCTGAATGGCAGATGAGCTGTTGTAGCCTTGAAGTGATCAACTGCAATTCACTTCAAGTGAATTGTTAGGTGTCACTTCAGCGTGTGAACTGTGGGTTTAGCTCCTGAATGACATGTTTAGACCCTGAGTTTGAACCCCCAGAGAGGAAGTGCTGTTTATCTCCTTATTGTCAAGAAGGATTTTGAGTGAAAACTGGAAGAATGTACATTAGTGTTTCCCTTCAGAGACAGTAGTTGATCATCAGACTCTGCCTTTTCATGCACACATTTGTTCCATTTAGCACCTGCTCAGATTTGTCTCCCTTGGATGGTAGTTTCCTCATTTCTCTTGCCCTGCAAAACCCATATTCCCTTGGTCTTGCTCCCATACCCTGGAAATGCTCGTATCTCTTATCCTTTTGAATATGAGTTGCTCCCCATTTTTGTCTTGGGTCGGTTCACTAGCCAGCAAGTCCTCAAGTTGGTGTTTTCTGCATTCTTGGATTTTTAAATATTGTTTTCATACTCATTTCAAGTAGTGCTAGTGAGTCACAGCTTGTGCAGTTCACCTTTTAGTTTTTCTTCAAACATGCATAAGCGTTTAGTGACAATGGATCTCTTGATGCATTATATGTGAGTTCCTTCATGCAAAGAAATCCACATTGCATCATTTGATTTTTGTTTCTTGTTTTATGCTCTTTAGCGTAGGCCAATTATATGCATTGAATATTCACTTTGTCAGCAATTTGTATAAAATATTTTCATGTGACTAAATGTATGTGAATGGCTGTGTGAAGCTAAAAGCATATAGCTGCAATGATTTTTGGTTCCTTCTCTCACACCAGAGAGGTTATCGCATGAGAGGTAGGCTATGCACAGTCAGGCTGAGTATTTTCATTGGGTGCATTGCTGACGCTTGCTAGCAGCAGTTGAAGTGGATTAATTCATAATGAAATTGACAGCAGTGTGTTTGCTGGGGTGCAGAGCCTTTTTACTCATGCAGTCACTGGAGTTTGTGTGCTTGGTTTTCTGTGTAGGCCTGTTGCAGTGTGTGCACTCTCTCTCTCTCTCTCTCTCTCTCTCTCTCTCTCTCTCTCTCTCTCTCTCTCTCTCTCTCTCTCTCTCTCTCTCTCTCTCTCACTCACTCTACCTGCTGAATTTTCTTTTCTTTTCTTTTCTTTTCAAAAAAGTTGAAAATTCTCACAGTGCTTAAGTTGTTAAGCTAGGGCCATGCCATGGCCTTGCTGACATTTTGATTTCCCCCAATCCTGATTTGGTTTGCATGTCACTCTTGGTAAATGAAAAACTGCTTGGTGTCTTTTTCCAACACAGACTAAAGGAAAGAAGGTAATCTCTCCCGTCACAGTTTTGTTGCCGTTCAATGCCGTTACTTTTGGCATGCCACAGTTCTGGTTTTGCAGATGTAGAGGATGGCAGAAGAAAATGGAGGTGGTGTGATTTTAGTGATGGAATGTGGGGACTCTCACAGTATAGATTATCTTCTCCTGGGAACATGCTAGCACAGTAGTTATTTGCATGCTTGCTAAGTACTGATCATTTTCATATAAATTGGAGACAGGTTGATATGAACTAGTGAGTATTCCCCATCTCACTGCATCAGGGTTTTTTTGTTTTTATCTTTGTTTTTGTCTTGTTGTTGGTTTGTTTGTGGGTTTTTTAAAATAGTTATTACTGTTGTTCTTTGTGCCAAGTTATGTTTCAAAATTCATTAGACATTGCATCCTGTATTGCTTTATTTGCATTGTCATTTTGTTGCCATTTCAGAAAGGAAAGGCTCGTAAAAAGTAGACATGTCGGAGTAGCAGTGGGTAATAGTTTCTCCCAAATTGTCACTTTGAAGTATCTTTGTGGAATGCCAGTAGTTCTAAAACAAAGTACAAACCAACTTCCTTAACAAAATGTCATGATGTATGGAGCTGTACATACATGTTTGTCGCTACAGAAATTATGGATGACCTTGAAAAGATGTGGTTCCATGTGATTCTTCACCAATTAAATTGTTTTTTACAAAGAAAACTAATTGAGCACTTCTGTAGTTGAATAGGTCCCATTGTGACTCATTGTTTTGCTTGGTTTTGTATTGTTTCCATTCAGATACATGTGGGCATCATGTATTAACCCAAGAAAGGAAAAAAAGGAATTTGATTGTGTGATTCCATCTATCATTAAAAATTATATTGATCACAGAATGTTGGGGGAGATGTGAGTATTGATGGTGGTTTCACTTCTTTTTTTTAACCATGGCCTGGGTTTGCTCAAATGGCTTTGTCAAATTTGCAGTTGGGGCAAGTTGGTTTTGTGCCTTTATGAGTGACTGTAGCTTCCATCTGTGTTGTCACCTCGACTAAACTAAGGCAGGCTTCACCATAGCAGAAGCTTTGGTGAAGAGCAATATTTGGACTACATGGTGTTGTCTAGAGCATGCAGGCAGTGGTCTTGGTGGGCTGGGGTGTAGATAGTCGCTCCATTTTGTCCTCTCCCAGTGTTTTAGTACTCTTTCGACACAGTCATTAACCCACCTGCACTGAAATATTTTGTTCTCAAGTTCGGGGTGAATGAACTAACCTTGAAAAGTCTACTCTTGTGCAGATATCTTCCTCTGTATTTCATTTTGATGTTGCATTTCTCAACTTGATCACTTTTCAAACTGATCATCTTCTTAACTCAAGCATGAGTGTGCTCTTACAAAAACGATTTTCAGTTTCTCTGTCATATTAACAAATTCAGTATCACTCTGTTTCACTGAAAGAGGACCTTTTCCACCAAAACCTCCAAACTAATTTACTATTCCATACTGACATTTATGTTGTATTCTACTCCTCAGCAGGGTGTAGTTCACAATGAAATTTATTTTCAAGGTAAATTACTGAATAGTTTAAAAGTACACCTCCAGGATCATCTTCATGAGTGAACTGGAAGAGAAAATGCATCCTACCTGAGGAAATTTAGAGATGAAATAGTCTTTGTGAGCTTTGGTTGAATGGGTCCTCTCAGCCAATCATGCATTGGTGTGTACTCCATACAAGCTTAATACTCAGGACTGACAATGTCTAGGTGTACTGTGCAGTGCTGCTTGCCCCTGGGCTGATGTTACCCCTTTCCATTTGCAGCAAAAGCAAATCAGCACCTACGGCACCATGCCTCGCTCCAGTCGGTCGACTCGTACTCGGACTAGCGCTGCTACCACCACCACTGCCAGCCGCAGGCCTCCCCATGTATGATGTGCTGTGCCGAACCACTAGCCTCATCCGATCTCACTGCTGCCTCCTCTTCTGCCTCCCCCCAAGCCTTCCTTCTCCTTCCCCGAATGTCCCGCCCAGACTTGTGCCATCATTGGGCTGCGTGGGGACCCAACCCAAGTTCTTTCCCTTATCTGTGTCTGGACGAGCCACCGTCTTTCAAGCCAGCCATTTCCACACACAAGTAGGCATTGCAGCCTGACTTGGGCTGTAGGGTTGTGTTTCACCTTGTAAGCAGTTGGTGTTTCTGTGGTATAAGTTGGCCAGTGTTTTTGTCCATTTGTTTCTCTTGGTCCAACCTTGTGCAGTCGCAGCGACTGTGCTGTTCGTGATTCTGATGAGTACGGAGCTCCAAGTATCCTTGCTTGGGTTGTACATGAACACCTTGCAAAGCATATTGAGTCCTTTGCTGTTATCAGAAGCCTTGGGTTTCTTCCATTGTTTGTTTTTTAATGATGCTTCCGCAACTTTTTTCTTTTATTCTTTCCTACATTGCTGTGGTTGTGACATTATTTGAATGCATTTAAGTACCTTGGACATTGATTGTAGAGGAAGATATAGTACATATCACTGCTTAGACTGCGATAGTCTGTGTAGATATGATATTTTTAACTTAGGCTGAAGGCGGGAAGCTGTTTATATATTGTATTTACTCTAACCCATAGATAGTCTTGTAGACAATTAGTTTGAAATTGATTTTTGTAGACAAAAATGGCACTGATGAAAAAGAGATGTTTGCTTCAACTTTGTTTCATGGAATATGATTTTCCATTACATGAAATACCTCTGTCATATGTTTGATGTAGCTGATTAACCACCAGAAATGTTTCAAGTTTGATGTGCATGATGAACATAATTTGGCAATACTTCCTCAATATATGAACTTGGTGTACATGGTGCGGAGCATGATACGAGGCATTGGAGTGCTGCTGATTGGACTAGAGGGCAGTGTGTGTGCATGTGTGTGCGCGTGTGCGCATGCATTTGCATGCATGCATGCCTGTGGTATGCAAGGCTGTAACAGAACATGGGTTGTGGCAGTGCTGCAGTTTCTTGCATGGTCCATCGCCGCTTGGCTTGCGTCTTGCTCATGTACCCGCCCTCTCACTTGTCTGTTTCAGAGGCAATGTGCGCCCACACCCAGGTTGCATGGACCACTTTTCTTACTTTTTCTACTTCCTGAGGAGTGCAAGTGTCTGTGCAGTTGTTGTTGTGGAGGTGCAAACTTTTGAAGAAATCATGCTCTCAAAATTTCATTGTTTTCACCTGTTTGACATTGCTTTAGCTTTCTTTGCTCTCTCGTTTTGTTCCATCTTGCTTTTATCAGCCTTTTGCTCTGCTTTTTTTTCCCCTGCCCCTTTTGGTTATAATCTACTTCATTTTTCCTTTAGTAACTGACATTCCAATCAGGTGAAACTGTTGAACATTTGTTCTCATTTTGATTTCACCTGTCCATATTATTTTTCTACATTTGATTTGTATGATTTTATCGAGCTTTTGCAGCCTTACTTGCCTCACCGCTGCCACAGGTGCAGCAGTGACGAGCATGAAGTTCTGTAGGGAGTGAGAGCAAAGATCTGACCGTCAGAGCTCTTATAAAGCACTGCACTTGTGTACACCGCCCACTTGAAAGTCGGAATGCTCAAACCATGTGTTCAACTTGTGACGTGTGTGAGCCTTTGTGCAGTGAATCCATGAAGTGTAGTGATGGTTTGTGAGTGACACTGGTTTTATCAGTTATTTTCCAATGTAAGACTTTAATGGCATAATGATTAGCGAAATGGTGTTGCACTTGAAAGTTCTGGAGTGTTCTATAAGATACAATGTTCAGCGATAACTACACTCAGGATGTGCTGTTCTGGAAATGAATTAACAAGCCATGTTGTATTTGATGCAAGATGTAGGTGTATATATAGCATTACCATTTCATATACAATGCTAGACCCCCAAACTAGAATCTCAAGTTTTTCATGTTTTAAAAAGGGTATGTGTGCCCAGCATAGTCTCTGTGTGCATGAAAGTAAGAGTGCTGGTTTATTGGTAGTAAAGGGATGTTTATGGAGTTGAGCTAAAAAAGCACGTTTTTGCACTGATGTCAGTGATGAAGCCACTAAGTGCTATATTTTCCTCCAATACTTGCAAGTTGTTGGGTGCATGTTGATGAAATGCACTAGGATGGATTGTTCCCTGTACATGGTTAATGTGGCTGAACGACACACATTTCCTGCTTGAATACCTCTCAGAAGGTCCATGCCACACTCTCCGACACAGATGGTACGAAGCTGCCTGGTGAGACAATTCTGTACGTCGCTCTGGAAGGTTGCGACCATTGCTGATGTATTCCATCGGAGTTGAGGGGCAGTCCTGATTGATGGGGTCCTGTGGGGAGTGTTGTCCAACATGCGATTTCCACAGACAGTCTTCCATGTTAGGGTACCTCTTCTACACTGGGCTGTTGGCAGGAGACAACCTACTGGTGTAATATTTGTCTCACCTTTGGCCTGTAACACTGTCTCGCAGGCAGTGATGCCAATGGCCATTCTTTGTATAGCCTTGCACATGAGAAAGAAATACTGCTGATGCAGGTGGATCTGCAACATCTGAAAACTTATTCCATATCAGTTTATTTCACTCCATCTTCAGTTTTGTAAAATAAAATTTTATTCCCCAGCACAGCCATGATCATAAATCCTCTCCCAGTCACATTTCCTTCCTACAACTCTAATAAAAATGTATATGCAAATTAGCAAAAAATAAAGCACAAATACTAACCTCACCAAAAATTATTCCTGTACAGTTGTTTACCAAGAAGTCAGTCAACCAGGAAGCCTTGAAGAAAACAAGCCAAAGAGTGGATCCACAAGCCTTTAGACAGAGTCAGGCTAGACTGCATGTCAACCCCAGGGTTTTTGCACACACCCTCCCTGCTTGGCCTATCGCCACACCAGTACTTAACTTCATCTGTTGAACAAACCATTGGTTCACCTTGTCCAGACCAATTCCATGAGAAATCATCACTCCTGTGGAGAGACTGGAAACTAAAATTGCTACAACCATCTTTTTTCTGCCAAGAATACTCATGAATCATGCAGTTTTGATTGCCACAGGCTTGATTGATTTCCTTGTCTGGGTATGCTGGTTTCTTCAGGACCGTCATGAATTCTTTTCATTAAAAGCACCCTTGATTTTGAAAGGAGACATTTTGTAAAATGTTCTTGGTAAGGAGTTTTATTCTTTGTACATGCATGACTTTGGATGTCTTTATGGCTACTGCATCTTTGTTTAGGGGATACCTGGCTTTGCACTTTTCTTTGTGCCTTCAAGCAGAAAGATATGGTGTTGGTTGTGTACAAGAGATTAATAGCTTGTTGAACTCATGTGATGTTTTGTACTTTCCATGAGTCATGTTGATGAACACCTGATGATATATTTTCACGTATGATAGCCTCTTCCATGGGTGCTTAATAGCCAAATAAACTTGGGATGAAAGTATCGGACTCTTAGTGCTTACTTTATTCAAAGTAGAGAAGAGGCAATTATTGCTCATTATCCAGAGAACATTACATCCTAATAAACTTGCAATCAAACCATGCACATCCAGACCGAAGTCAGACTCTTCAAACTGCTCACTTGTTTGCTCTCGTCTTTGCAAAAATTTCTAGCTAGACCCTCGAGACCTATGCAAATGGAGCTGCCTTCTGATGAAGGGGCATGCACCCGAGCAGTGTTTCACGAGTGAATAGCCTGATATGGTGCTTGTTTTTATGCTGCAACTTGTTACTCATTTATAGGCCTTGGACACTTGTCACCTGCATGTTGGCCAACTAATTGTCGCTCCTGGATATAAAGAACAACCTGGTTCCAAATGGACGTGTTATCTCAAATTTTCTATTTCAGCCCACATCCAGACATACCTACCTCCAATTTTGAGGCAACAACCGCCAACAGAAGGGAGAATGCAGCTACTTGAGGGGACACAATTGAAAAAAAATTAACCTTTCTTTCTAAAGACCATGTATCCATTTCAAACTCAAGTATACATTTTCAGCAGACTGCCATGAACGAATAACTTGCTTTTAACCCTCTTAGCCCCAGACGTTAAAATTCATTACATCCACCATGAGCCCAGATCATTAAAAGTCGGCAAGCCTTGAGTGGCCGTGAAAAAGTTTATATTAGCTCCACAGAGGAATGGCCACTGCAGATTGTATTACATTTCCTGGGCCCGTATCCAGAACGGCGAGTTATTTTAACCCCGATTTATCTCTAAACTCGGACGATTCCAACTGTCTGTTCCGCTCTCCCTTGGCTGGAAACCAGTATATATAGCAAAGCGCAACCTAGGATCCTCTGACAACCGTACCTTATCTAACCGATCAAGATAACCCGGGGTTAGGGGATAAATCGAGTGTTAAAAAGATAAATCGCCGTTCTGGATACGGGCCCTGGCTTCCAAAAGCCTGGGAACGACCAGCAAGGAGTGTCATTTGCTCTTGTTTGCTTCACTCGCGACACAAATTGCAAAATGGCTTCGTTCAGTGGAGAGTCGTCTGAATTCGAGGCTTGGTACAGATATATTACAACACCAAATTATGTCTGAAAAGGACAAATTAAAGGAAGAAATAGACAAAGAGTCAGATGTAGACATATCGGAGGGTTCAGAAGATTAAGGAGAGGAGGATGGATGGATGGTGTTTTACAGCCTATCAGCCTTTGAAGGCTATGTAAGGCCACTAAGCACGAAAATTACTAGAGCAGTTTAGAGTAAATTTATGCAAATCAAGTCACGGTGTCCCTAGTCATTCACCTCTTACGAATTGCGTAGAAAGACGCGGTGGGTCAATTCTTAGCCCAAAACCAGAGGGGGAAGGAGAGGAGGAAAATGCGTCAGATCCGGAGGATGACATTCTGCTTGCCAACCTCCAGACAAAATGGCGGACTGCCCGTCAATGTTCAGCCATTCGACATGGATGTAGGACCACAACACAACCATGCCATTTAAGTATCCATTTTAGATTTCTTCTTGTTTTTGTCCCAACTCTTCTTTGATATGGCTGCTGCTGAGACCAACCGATACTCAGCGCTGAAAGTAGTTGAAAGAGGCTAACAAGATCTGGTGTGGGAGGAGACAACACCTGAGAAAATTGGAACAGACATTGCTGTACTTATCATGATGGGAATCAACCAGAAACCTCATATGTGGTGTTACTGGTCAACTGATCTATGCTTCCACAACCCATGGATCAGCACCATGACGACAAAAACCATATTTTTCAAACAATATTTCCACCTGTGAGACACCAGCCACACACCTGCGTGAGACAGCCCTACTGATTATGCCTTACAAGAATTGTAGATGTTGGGGATATAGTGCACATGGACATAGGCCTTATTGAAGTGGTGACCATGAAATACATGAGATGAACAGGCCTTATTTGATGGATTGTTTTTGTGAAAGAGAAATTCCTGCTTGTGTTTACCTGGACAATATTGTGACATGATACAACCAGCAAGATGTGTGTGACCAGTCCAGAACACTTGCTTCCGAAAGGTAAACACACAACTATTTGGCATGCTCTGTGAAACCCTCACATTGTTATTTCTTCCCGTCTACTCCCTGCTTATCACCTTTTTAGACCTCATTACGGTGACAATTTACCCGTGTATGACTGCTTTTCCTTTGTGCCACGAGCATCTGATCATAAGGAATGGTAGCAGAACAAGAGAGCAGTGTGTCTGCCGAGTTTCATCAACATCTGGCGGCCCGCTGCTTTGCAACAGGTTTTTTTGCAACTCACTGTGTACGCAAACAACAGAAAATTTCCTCTGAAATCCAGAGACCTATCCGAGTTTCCATGTCTGGGGCTAAGAGGGTTAAATAAAAGCAAAATAAAATCCAGTCAGTAATATGGTATTTGTAAACTAGTAGGGTAATCCTGCTTGTGTATGTTTACTCTCTATGATGAACCCATACAGGACCAGTCAAATCAGGTTTTCTTGTAGCTCTTTCAGGCAAATATGTGGCTCACTAAGTAGGAACAAGTGTAAACAAAAAGCTCAACAACATGTGCATTTATCAAAGAAAACTTTATTTACAAAAACAAGGCGAGCATTCTCTCTACATACTTCCCACGAGATGACAACATGAAAAGATTACCATATGGAGGGACGACCATGAAAAAAGATATGGACTGATGGTAGAAAGAGGTGGCGGTGGCATGACATCACTGTACTCGATCCAAGGATTCCAGCAGCACTATACTGTGGCATGACATCACTGTACTCTATCCAAGGATTCCAGCAGCACTATACTGTGGCATGACATCACTGTACTCGATCCAAGGATTCCAGCAGCACTATACTGTGGCGTGACATCACTGTACTCTGTCCAAGGATTCCAGCAGCACAATGCTGTTGCCTCGCACCACCTGCAACACCACAGCTCTCCTGTACCAACCACCACACACACCATGGCACACAAAAGAACCAAATGCATCATGAACAATACAATTATGGTGAGAGAAAAAAAGCGGTAATGTGTATGCATGTCACTAGATGCAGACCATGTAATGCTGAGAAAGATTTGTTCCACTACTAACATGGCCATAATGATAAACTGAGGATTTCAGACAACAATAAGAAACATTACTCACCACCATGCCAATGGCTCTCTTCTCGCCATTCTTGGTCTCCTCAAAAGAATCATCAATGACCAGGTTCATGAAGGGATCAAAGCCTCGCAGGACGCCAGAGACGGTCCTCCCTGCATTCAGCTTTACTACAAGTGCAAGGCAGATGCAGTGTCACAGTGATTGCAATCAAACCCAACTTGTTTAAAATGGCACCCTTCCATTTTCAAGGAGTCACGTGATTTTCATACTATAAATGCTGTGATCATGAATGCCAGTATTAAAACTATTACGGCAGCCCTTGCTCTTGACATTTCTTGTCATTATCAAGGCATACAATTCTATCCAGTTAGCTTGACATTGCAGAGAGACTGAAACTCATCAAGCAAAAAGAAGAGGTGAATCAACAGGAAGTCAAGAAACGTCCAATTAATTCACAGATTACCTCTCTTGCAATCACAACAGCAGTGTATGACTGCTATGCGATGCACATCATGCATGTACCATAATATTTTTGTTTTGTGTCATGTTTTAAAATTTACATTAAAAGTAAGAGCAAGAAATTAAAGCAGCTGGACCTACATTTAGTCTAAATGGCCTGAAATAACATGGTACATGTGGCTAGAGCTGTGTAATAAGCTCCCCCACCCCACAGTAACATAGCAACAACAGCAAACTTTTTTTCTTGTTGAGAAGAGGCTAAATTAACAGAAAATGTGCTCCAGCTGGAAATGATTTAAATGAATGAATTCTGAGGGATAATCAACCCCTTTCAATGTCATTTGGCTTACTGTGTTACCATGCCCATCTCTAACTAAGTTTATTAAAGTGAAATTGTTCTGGATGTCTTTTTCTGTCTTGAAATTACCCTACTTGCTGTCTGGTGTGTTATCACTGTTCACAGCATATTTCAATGGCCAGAGACAGGTTCACCAGGGTTAATCTAAAAAATAGTAGCAGCTACGTGAGACCCTATTTGCAAGATAAGAACTGGAATGCAAGTAGTAGAAGAGTTTGTGTCTGTACCTTTTGAAGAATAAAGATTGAACCATGAAGATGGTTTGATAACCAAAAAAATTTCCCAAGAATATTTATAATGGATAAGTTTTACTTTTATAATTTGTACACAGACCTGAAAACGATTTGTAAATAAAACATGCTGATCCAGTGAACAACACTGTAGCTAGCAGGCATGCACAAAGTGTGATGAATAATGAAACCTGTTGGCAAATGGTGTCACAGCTACATTCTTCAATCAGAAGTGCCTATCCATGACAGCATTTGCTTTTAGCAGCCGATTTGCTCTTGCTGGTGCACAAATGGTGCAATAACAGACATCACATTCATGGGCTGTGAGCTGTTGCTTACTGATCGCAGCAAAGTATATACATACATTCTGATTAAAGTGTGATTTTAGGTATGATGTGAAGCTCTTATGAAGTCTGATCTTGGTAAATATTTCTGGATTGAATAGACAGTTTCATTTGCGTGACGTAGCGAGAATGAAGAATCTGATCGGAACAGTTGGTGAGGGATGATTAAACGCAGACTATTGATCACTGTCCAATCACACTTCACAGCGAAATGCAATGAATTTGAAACTGCTCTAAGCTATGTGAATGTGGTTGCATAACGTCTCTGCTTATTCAAGAATGTAGCTGTGACTCAAGTCCCCAACTGGATTCATTATTCATCACGCTTCCATTGTGCACGTCTGCAAGCTATGGCGTCAGGTCTCTTCCTTCAATCAGTTCGATTTTACTAATTAATCTTATTAGGGTCTGCTTACAAATTGTAAAACTTATTCATCATCAATATTCTCAATGATTTATGGTTGCAAACTGTCTTCATGGTTTGATGGTATTTTTACCATCATGTACTGATCTTTATTCCTCAAAAGGTATGGATGCTTAGTCTTTTACTCTACATGCACTGCAGTTCTTATCCTGCAAAGATGGTGGATATTATGATTTTTTAAACTTGACCCATGCAGAAGTGACAACACATTTCCAGCATAGGCTTAATCATAACTGTAATCCCTTTACTTACATGAAAGCCGTTTCTCCATATACCTGCAATGTAAACAGCGCAAATATCAAGGTGGTGCAACAAAGTTAAATGTACATTGCATCTGAGGGCTGCTGCTTCACACACGAATAGACTAAAAGCAACACATTCATTACATAAAGATGCATCTTTTGTGGTGGACCCGTCCATGATTTGGAGAGATCTACTGATGGCAAAATAGACCTGCAGGTGACAAATCACCAGAATGTCAAGTAGTGGCACACTCCCAACGACCCAAGTAGAAGTTGAGAAAGATGGAATACAACATTCTTATGAACATTTACCAATATATAGGTCTTTATTCTGGGGTTTGAGAGTGCTACTTCAGTTATGGTAAACCAGAGAGAGAGAGAGAGAGAGAGAGAGAGAGAGAGAGAGAGAGAGAGAGAGAGAGAGTCTGACATTCTAAAACCTCCGATATAAATATATCAATTATAATTCAAATATTCTCAAGTCGAAATAACTCAAATGACCGTTTGTATTCGTCCTCTACCAACTGCAAAACCTGACATGATGGGCAAAGCAAGGGATGAACATTACGTACAGACGACGACGACGCCGTATCCGATCTTACAAGAACGCCATGTTTATTTACGTCTACAGACTTGCCGAAATGAAATATTTAACTAATTCTCATAAACATATATATGCGTCAATTCAGCAAGTAACACAGATAAATCATGTCTTACTTTTTCAACTCGGGTGGATGTGCCTTGCTCATTGTAGATCAATGAAGATTACAGTCTCCAAATGTCAGCGAGCACAACTAAAACTTCCGGTGGCGCCAAATAGCTTCGCAGAAAGTCTGATTTTTATTTATTTTTAGAGTCCGTATGCCACCTGGCAAAAAAGAATTGTGAAGTTGTTTAGATTTACGAAGAGAATATATTATCAGTATGAATACACGATCAAAATATTTTTCTACGGAGTAAGTTAAGTTTGAGGAATAGAGAACGAATGAATAGTGACTTCACGCATTCACATCCGCCTTCATTTTCTTGCTCTTCTACTGGACGAATGGCAGTGCGTCGCGATTGATTGGATAGCCAAAGTGCCAACCATAAGTCGACTGTACGAGGGAAGAAGTGTAAGTTTAAACTTTTATATACTTTACCTTGTCAACTTAATGAGGATTGGTTTGAATCTCATGCCCATGTTTGGTTCTATTGTCTTCGTCAACTCAGATTGGGAACGAGTAATGGCGTACCACCGCTTTGGTGGGAAGAAGTCACAAAGGGGAAAACTTTCACGTGTAAACACACCACAGCTGACAGTAGAAGTTGTCACGTGTACGTTTTCATCAAGATGTGAAAGTACACGAAGAAAAGTGTCTTGGATCGATGTTTCTTATTTCATTCAGATTGTGATCTTGTACAATAACAACAGGCAATGGCGTGTGAATGCATATCACGTCTTGGATCGAGTGCAGTTTTTCCGACACGACTTTCTCAGTTTCTGTTAGTGTTACCTAGCTAGTTTGCTGGTGTTGACTGTTTCATTTAATGTAATCGACATCAGAAGCTTTGACACTTTTATTCTGATACTTAGTAGCTGCATTATTACTGCTTTCAGGAAGTTTATTTCCTGCGACGCAAAACGCACCGAATATAGGTCGTGAAAGGTACTAGTCTATGGGCAACCTCTAGTGTTAGGATGGCCTCATGAATGAACTAAGCCTAAACACATATCCTCTCGTTTCTTTTCATTTCTCTCGCTTTCGCCCAGTTTTTGGTTTGTGTGTGTGTGTGTGTGTGTGTGTGTGTGTGTGTGTGTACTGCTTTTCATTTGTAGCCTCTCAGCCACTCTTATTTTTAAGATCCTTTGTGGCTGCTTTCTCTGGGATCGGCCTGCATCCATGATGACATGTCAAATTCCCTTGACTTTTCTGAGAACTCATGTGCTGTATTGCCTGCCTTTGGCATTCAGTACTTAGTGAGTTGCATGCTCACAACATGTTCAGTTGTTTGTGGCTTTGAATTGGAAGAAGAAACCGAATTCCTTCTGAGCAATATTTCAAAGGGTTGATTTATTGAAATGTTCAGAATGTTAGTTAATGGAAACACTATTCCCCTAAGAGTTTAACATTGAGTTGTAGGCAGGGGATATGCAAATCAGTTATAGATGAAAATCATGCACGCCACTTGGAGAGGAGAGGGCTGGTGTGTGTGTGTGTGTGTGTGTGTGTGTGTGTGTGAATTGTAGTACAGGAACAAAGCCAGCATGACATTACACTGTTATTTCCTTCTGATATTCAGCACTATGAGTGATGATTTGATTTTCATCTTCATGTGTTGTCTGTACAGGCATTGTGAAACTGATCACATACAGCACACATGTGTCACCACCTTTTGCAGCATGTAACTAATTGTGTAATAGAGGACTTCGAATGAATCTTGGAAACCTATACTTTCAGTTCAGTGACCTAGTGGCAGACAATTTTTGACTCACATGCGAAGCAAAAGTGAGTCTATGTACTCAGCCGTGTCGTCCGTCCGTCCGGGCGTAAAAAACTTAAACGTTGGATTTTTCTCGGACACTATTAAGTCTATCAACACCAAATGTGGCATGATGGTGTATGATGACAAGGCCTCAAAAACCATACATAGTGACTTGACCTTGCTTCAAGGTCAAGGTCACAGGAGCCATAAATGTGGTCTCAAAAACAGTCATTTTTCACATTTTCCCAATTTTCTCCCACGTTATTGAGAATGGCGACCTTAGCTACAAGTGGTATATAGGTCAAAGCAAGCCCTATCTTTTGATACCAGTTTGGTTGACCTTGCTTCAAGGTCAAGGTCACAGGAGCTCTTCAAAGTTGGATTGTATACATATTTTGAAGTGACCTTGACCCTGAACTATGGAAGATAACTGTTTCAAACTTAATAATTATGTGGGGCACTTGTTATACTTTCATCATGAGACACATTTGGTCACATATCATCAAGGTCAAGGTCACTTTGACCCTTATGAAATGTGACCAAAATGGGGTAGTGAACCACTAAAAGTGACCATATCTCATGGTAGAAAGTGCCAATAAGCACCATTGTGCTTCCTATGTCTTGAATTAACAGCTTTGTGTTGCATGACCTTGGATGACCTTGACCTTGGGTCAAGGTCACATGTATTTTGGTAGGAAAAATGTGTAAAGCATTTCTTAGTGTATGATGTCATTGGTAGGTTTAGTTGTTTGACCTTGACCTTGAAGGTCAAGGTCATATAAAGGTCAAGGTCAAGCATGTGAGTCGTATGGGCTTTGCCCTTCTTGTTCTGTCTAGATGCCTATTTTACAACATTGGCAAAAACCACAAATAACTTCTTGTTTTCAATAATGAATTTTACAGGGTGGCCTGTAGTTCTTTTCCTAATATATTCAGTGGTAGCTTAAATGAGGGACAAGGGGGAGCTACCAAGCAGGTAACAATTTTTACCAAACAACAAAGATATTGGTGCCACCGGGAAGAATTTAGTGTCTACATAGAGGTCTCCAGGTTAGCGTTGCATGTCTTATTGCTTCAGCAAGGCAAGGAATTTCTTGAAACATGTTACAAGTCTTATTGTTACCTCCGCTATGTATTTTGGTCAGTTAGTTTGTTCGTTTATTACCTCCGCCTAGGAGGTTATGTTTTTCCCTTGGTTCATTCGTTCATTTGTTAGTCATTTGGAAAAATATTTCAAACAGTTACAGATTCTAATGAAATTTGATGGAATGGTCAGGGTTTCACCCGAGGAACAATCTATTAAAGTTTGGAGTTTATATGTCATCTAGTTATGGTATTCCGTATTTTGTCCGGAAATTTAAAAAAATCGGCGAGCGTTCCGGAAAATACGGGAGTTTATTTTGCGTTCCGGAAATATCAAAATAAAAACTATAATAAAATAATTTCCAAAATCGTTGGCCTGTGGCTGTGCGCAGTCTACCGATGATTGCCGAATTGGCCTATTCCTAAATGGGAAGTTACTCGTTTTCTAGCAACGGTAAGAGTTACTCCGCCCAATACTCAGTCAAACATGGCGACTTCCTTGCGTCGAGTATCTGAATTTCAAGCTTTTTTGAGAGATCGTGGTGTGACTGTGTCTGGCCAAAAAAAGACTGAACTAGCGGAATTGTGTGAGATTGCGAGAGGTATTAGCCTGGAGTTTGATCCCGATGGATTATACGAAGACAGAGAAGAAATCATTGTTGACAAACTGACCGACGGCGATGTGAAGTTACCGAACCCTTCACTTCATGCGGGTAGCAGCGACCTTTCCGCGTTGCCTTTTTTCAGTATGTTCGATGTGTTCACGTACCTTATGAGCACTTTAGACCATGCAACCGTACGAGATTTCCAAAAGTCAGAAGGATATACGATGATGACGGATGGATATGTGAAGGCGATGGAAGTTGTCTCATTTCCAGAACATTCCGAGTACTTTGCGCTGAAGGCACATGTGAAACCTAGAACTAGAGACAAAGATCCAGTAACAGGTGCAGCTTTCTACTACCCCTGGATTATCATGTCAACACTGGGAAACAGGACCAGAAGCTGCATCTTGTCAGCATTTTGCACTTGCAAAGGCGGGTATGTAGCCTATACTGTAATCTTAACGGAAGACTCTGGCTCACTCTTAATACTATAGTAATACACACATACAACCCTACATTGCAACACATGCATACACTCAGTTATATGGTTCATATGCACTCACTCATCACAAGCATACATGTACTTATGTAGTGATGTACACAAGCATGCAGTCATTCAAACCACACCCACACAAATGCTTTGTACACTGACTCAGTAGGCTGCAGGCATGCATGGCACTTATGTACATAAAACAAAATCCTTTTAAGTAGTGTTACAGTACACATTCCACCTTTTCACAAGCTAATTTTAATAATAATAAAAATTAAATAAATAAAAAACGAAGAAAAAGATCAGCTGAAGAAAATTTGGCAAACCTGCAGTTTAGAGGCGGGTCCTGCTTGTTGCCGGTTTTCATGCGTTTTAATGAGTTTATCGCTCAAATACAATTATACGCTTTAAATACAATCATACTTACACTCATACACACACATATTCGAGCCTATGTGCATTAGAATTAACTCACAATTTAATGCCGAAGTGACCGATCGTCACAACACAAACAGTACATGGCGGCCATGACGCTCTGCGACAGTCGGTCATTTCGGCATTAAATTGTGAGTTAATTCTAATGTACATAGGCTCGAATATGTGTACAATGTGTGTAAATATGATTGTATTTAAACCCAATAATTGTATTTTAGCGAAAAACGCATTAAAATGCATGAAAACCCACAAGCGGGACTCGCCTCTAAACTGCAGGTTTGCCGAAAATTTTCGTAGGGAGAGTGCACACGCAATCTTGAATAGATCTACGTTTTATGTCTACACACACAACACACACACATAATAGTTTTTAATTAAAGTAAGGGTAATAATTGTAAAAAAAACAGCTGTTTCGACTTACTTGGGAGCAAACATACATCCATCGCCGTATGTTGTCGACGTTGAGTTGGGAATGCGGGCGACCACACGCTTTGATCCATCGCAGACATTTATCTCTGTTGTGGGTTCTTGTCGGTTTAGCAAACGGGAAAAAATTGACACCAGGATATCGGTCAGGATACCTGCTATCTGCATTGCAAGTGCCCCAACTACAGCGTTTTACCATACTGTAATAAGCTTGAATTACACAAAATCCGCGCCGATTATAACACACGCTCTTCTGTGTCAGACTGACTGGAAATCTTGAAGTTTGACTGTGCTTCAGGAACCGTAACTCGTATCCAAGCTTGCAGGATTGTCTCTCTTTTTTATCGGAATAATTCCTATTGGTTTGTTCTGTAATGCGCAGTCTCAGCGCGCGATAATATTTGCAAAAATTGCCGAGTGACGTCATTTTCGTACAGTGCGCAAGCGCAACGCACGAAGTGTTTTTCCGGAGAGTGCCGGTATGTGCAGTGTTCATGTGCAACAATGGCGTCAAAACGAAAGCCAAGCGATTGTGTTTCTGAATTATCGAAGAAACAGCGGAGGTCGCAGGTCTACATTCCAGCGTACACGGAGAAGTATCCATTTATAGTCCGCGGCACCACTGACTCCACTGTCAAATGTACGACTTGTGATAACCAGTTCAGCATCTCCAGTGGTGGCGCCAACGATATCGAAAGGCATGTTGAAGGCCCAAAGCATGTGAAGAAAAATGAGGAGAAGAAGGTCGCAGCAGCGCAAAAACCTATCAGTGAATATTTTACACCGCCTCCTTCGAAAGTGTCCCAAATCGACATCGACGTAATTCGAGCTGAGGCGATGATGGTAGACTTGACAGTAGAACTGAACCTCCCAATGGCGGCATTGGACAAACTGAGTGTAGGTGTAGGGGAAGACCTCCTCTTCCCACACCTCCCCATGGTTATGCTTGCCATAATGACAATCCCTCACTCATCAGCTCACTGTGAGCGCATTTTCTCAGTCGTGAGAAAGAACAAAACACACTTCAGAGGCAGCATGGGATCCGACACCTTGGAGGCCTTGGTGGTAGCCAAGTCCAGGCCTGGACAAGCCCTTGACAGAAACTACAGTGTCAAAGACCTGAAAGGCCTGAAAAGTGCCTACTACCAGTCTTTGTCACAGTAAACAAGCTGCAGAACTATTGTATATAGTGTACATAAAATCAGGTATGTTTTGTTTTATCTTTTGGTCCCTGGTTAATGATTAAAGTTGCTTTGTTTTCTTGCACTGTCGCACGGTTTAATACTGAAATCGGAACTGAAATACGGAAATTGGAACTTGGTAATACTGAAATCGAAAAAGGAGGGTAGGCAGCCCTGCCATTAACATAAATCACTTATCACTCATCCTGAAATACATGACGTCTAACTATTGATGATGCCAGCACATGCATTCCACACTCAGAGACCTCCAGCAGCCACAAACATGAACTAATCTTTGTAGTGTCAGGCCTGGCTCACGGAACATATCGCTTGAATTCATTTTACAGGCCATGGAAGAGTAATGTTGGGTTCCGGGGTGGAGGTTTGCACTCTCGGAGTGCTCTCTAGTTAGATATTCAGCCAAATAACTCTAAACATTCAAAACGGATTCTGATGAAATTTGGTGCAAGGTCAGGGTTTTACCCAAGGAACAATCCATTACATTTTGGAGGTTATCTGTTATCCAGTTTTGGAATAACAACCATAAACAGAAATTGTATCACTGAGACCAAAGGCCAATGCAGAGCCATAACTGCAAGGCACCATATGCATTCTGCACTGTGAGACCGCTAGCCGTCTATTCAAGCTCTGTAAGGTGTGAGAAAGTAACCTTCACAAGTTGAGCGGAACAACATATTGAATTGTGCAGGCCACATCACAGGCACACCTCCATGAGCCACAAGCATCACTAAAATCATGTAGCATCAGGTCCGGCAAGCAGAACACACTACCTGAATTATGCTGCATTGTGGCTTCTTGGTGGGGGTTAGCGCTCCCAGAACATTGTCTAGTTGGTTTTTTTCCCTGGTACAGAAAGACATCTAGGGCCGTATGCAAGAAAACTGAGAAATTTATTCCTGAATAGAGGTCTTCAAGAATAAAGTTTCCCCTGTGGGTTCGGGGTAAGAATTGACCCACCACGTCTCCCTATGCGATTCGTAAGAGGTGAATAACTAGGGACACCATGACTTGATTTGCGTTTACTCTAAACTGTTCTAGTGATTTTCGTGCTTAATGGCCTTATATGGCCTACAAGGCTGATAGGCCATAAAACTCCATCCATCCTTCAAGAATAAACTAAAGTGCCAGTGATTTGTATGCAGGAAAACTGAATAGCTCTATTCTGGCTGGTTATTTGTAGTTCTAAATAAGGCCAGAATAGAGCTATTCAGTTTTCCTGCATACAAATCACTGGCAATTTATTCTTGAATACCTCTATTCAGGAATAAATTACTCTTCTGTTTTCTTGCATACTACCCCAGATGATTATTATCATTTTTATTCCTTTCCCTCCTCTTCTTTCTCTTTTGAGATGTACAACGGAGTATTATGGTGACTGAGGATGGCTTTTTAAAAGATAAGAAATAGATGTGAATGTAGAACTTTATTTTATGCTTCATCCAGTTTATCAATAATTTCAATTGATCTATTTTCATGCACAATGGAATCAATAAATGAAGTTTTATGGGCTTATAGTATCAGTCTTTGCAGTCTACAAAAGACTGTTGACCATGACATTCACTAGAACTGGTTATAGTGAGACTAAGAGAGTTCTCAATTTCCCCATGGGGAGTTTTCATGCACAAGCTGCAACATCAAAATGTCAGTGCATGATTTTAGTTGAAAACACTCCTTCTAAATGTCATGTTCTGCTTCACATGCAGCATGCTGTGGGCAGAATGATGATTTTCTGTCCTGATGAAAGGGCCGTTTCAACTAAGAGTTCTGCATTTTATTCTGTGTTCCCCACAGATGTGATGAAGATGACTGTGTATTTACATGCAGGACTGTGCGTAGAAGAATGGCGGAGGCTACAGAGTATACAGTCTACGATTCGGAAAACCAGCCTGTGACACTAACTGTCAACTCAGTGGACGATGGCCAAGGCCTGCAAAACATCCAGTACATCACTCCAGATGGGGTCCAGCTGCTGCAGAGCCAGTCAGAGGTAGGATGATATAAAGTTTAGTCTGCTCATCTTCTGATGGCAGGATGCAGTTCTTGTGTTGCTCTGACAGAATTCCTCTTATAAACACCGGAAAACTGAATTTTGCTGGATTTTTTCATTAGTGGAATAAGATTGAATTATGTTCTTTGAAATACTGGATTAAAAAATCTGCACTGTCCCAAATTAGCATTGAGTAGCATCTTCATGATCCATTTACTCTACTGAATTTTTCCAGCACTACCCACTCTTCCTACACTCCCCCACCTCCCTATCTACACACACAGGCACACACACACACACACAGTCACACACACACACACACACACACACACACACACCACACACACCACCACACACACCACACACACACACACACACACACACACACACACACACACAAATGCATTTGACTTTGAGTTATTCTCCCGAGTTCGTGACTGGATGGGATGCTCTATTAAAGTTCCTTATAACCAGCTATTTTTTTGTTTTAGGCAAAGAAACATTGCATCAGGAGGTTGTACATATGTCCAAAAAACACCATGAGTAGTGGGATTTGATGAAAGTAAAGTTTGTGCATGTTAGAGTAATAAATAATGTTAAATTGCCGTCAAAATGGCGGCCAAAAAGTGGAACGGCTGACCCAACACGCTCCACAAACTATCTGCAGCAAAGTATGCCATTGGTGTTGAAAAATTCTTCTGTGAATCTGTTAATTAAAGTTTTATTTAGTTTTTCCCAGCAAGAAAACCGCGATGTCACAATAACTGTACATGAAAATCGACTTCAAAGACAGGGTAACGCACGCTTCCTGCGAGGTCACAAGTGGATTTGCTTTTTTCACAAGCCACTTCCTCCCGAACGCATTCAACACACACCGCTAGGTTTAAAAATCGAAAGTACTGATTCAATAGATCAAACTCATACAGAAAACATTAGCATTTTGTGTGCGATGTATTAAAAAAAACAACAATTTTTTTCTTCAATAAAGTCACATGACGCGTGCGTTACCTTGATTTTAAATCTAAAACTGCGAATGTGAATCTGTCGTCTGCCGTTCCCTGTTGCACTTTCACAGTACACTAAACATGCACACACAGTTCAGTGACGTAGAACACAAGATTAAACGTAAATGTGTGATGTAAAACACAACATTGCACACAACGTCACACAATTTGCGACCAGAAGCGTGCGTTCCCGCCAGCCCTCTTGCCTCAAGTTGTGCATCGCTGACGAACAGCAGACCTAATTACGGTGAGTAAAATCTTGTAACTTGCAAAATTAATGACTGCAATATCATCAGATGTGTTTTGTTTGTGAAGATAGGTCTCAGAACAAGGGTTTTCTGATGTTTCGTACGATCGATGATGGGTTTGTCTTCAAAAACATCAACGGCACATGAAGCGTGCGTTTCGTTTTTCTCTCAATAGAAATGGTTTGCCACTTTATTTGTTTCATTCTGTGTGTGAACATCATTTATATGACTTTCACAATTCACAAGTAGTTAGCTACTGTGTATGTGTGTTCAGTGAATTTGCATTTTGTGCGAAAATGCCCAATCGATGTTTCTAAATTCAATGTGACCTCAATTTTCTTCCCAAGTGTTGATGGTGGAACAGTCCCACATAGTGGCGTTACGGTTTTGGCTACAATCTCAAAGATTTTATTAAAAAGAACCCAAATGCTACGAAAAGGAACATTTAAACATTACAGATGATCACTGGTGTGCGTAAGATTGTGCAAACAAAGCAGCTTTTATGCTTAGTTCAAGTATGGTTTTGAAATTTCATGTGACCTTGATTTTCTTTCTTTCAGCAAGTGGTGAAGTCGCATGCAACGCTGTTACGCTTTGGGCTAAAATAACAATGTTTTCTTCTTTTCTTTAAGCAATCATATGACTTGTAGATTTGTTTATTCTTTGCAGGTGTAGTTGTCGGAGACAACTTTACAAGTCTGAGAGTGGATTTTCTCAAACCACATGGAACCAAGGAAAAGGCCTTCACAAAACCTGTGGTCCCTGATGTCCAGACTGTAATGAAAGAGATGATTGTTGCCATGAACATTTTTCTTGTTCCTTGCGGCAATAGTTTTCGCGAATGGAGGGTGGAAGTATTTTCTTTTTATTAGTGTTCTTGTGCCTTATAGCATTAGGTGGCTAGATTATCATTTTAATGTGGGTGTATAATGTTGCATGATTTAGTTATGTTTGTGTTTTGAATTTTCATTAATTTCCTTGTGAAAATGTCCATCTGCGAATTCTGTTGGGATAATGAATGTTAACCAGCATTTTAAGCTGCGACTATTTTTGCTTCTATTACTGTATTAGATTTATTATTTAATTTGGTATTGTGTGAGTCTGCTGCAGTAATCAAATAAACTGTTGTGAACTATCAATCTGGGTTTTTTCCCCTTTTTAGTGGTTTGTCAGACTGATGAGAGTTACGTGAAATGCTGTTACTATTTATCTAATAGTCCTCGAACTTCTTGACTGGTTGTAGAATTTTTCAACAGAGCTTTCATAGTTAAAAGGTACATCTAGTGTTACAATGTATCCATGGATTGTACTCTGCTTTTTTAACTCTATGTACAGGGTAATGTTTACAGTGGCCAGTAACAGCATTTCGCCGTCACAGATATATCTTGTCCAGTATCTGTTACGTAACAACTATATCCAGCTCTCATCTTGTCACATGAAAGGTGCTTGCCATTTACTTTCGTGACAGGTATTTGTTTACTCCAAACTCATTTGCATTTCAGAATTACAGGTTCTAAGAAGTCACGGTGTAATGGTGTTACCTTTCGGGCAGGGGTATACTTAATGACAGTTTTTTTTTTTAAAGGACTACTGCTGCTGCTTTTTTGGTTACATTCTCTGATACTGTAATGACTAAGCTGTCCAAAAATGACATTAAGAATTGCTAAAGTGAATGTTTAAAATTCTGTCCATTTTCCTGGTTTTACAAACTTTTAGACATGAACTCAGGAGAACAACTCATTTCCATTTTTGACTCACATGCGAAGCAAAAGTGAGTCTATGTACTCACCCTTTTCGTCCGTCCGGGCGTCCGAAAACTTTAACGTTGGATTTTTCTCGGAGACTATTAAGTCTATCAATACCAAATGTGGCATGATGGTGTATGATGACAAGGCCTCAAAAAATATACATAGTGACTTAACCTTGCTTCAAGGTCAAGGTCGCAGGGGCCATAAATGTTGTCTAAAAAACAGTCATTTTTCACATTTTCTCAATTTTCTCTGAAGTTTTTGAGATTAAATACCTGACCTATATATGGTATATAGGGCAAAGTAATCCCTAACTTTTGATACCAGTTTGGTTGACCTTGCTTCAAGGTCAAGGTCACAGGAGCTCTTCAAAGTTGGATTGTATACATATTTTGAAGTGACCCTGACCCTGAACTATGGAAGATAACTGTTTCAAACTTAATAATTATGTGGGGCACATGTTATACTTTCATCATGAGACACATTTGGTCACATATCATCAAGGTCAAGGTCACTTTGACCCTTATGAAATGTGACCAAAATGGGGTAGTGAACCACTAAAAGTGACCATATCTCATGGTAGAAAGTGCCAATAAGCACCATTGTGCTTCCTATGTCTTGAATTAACAGCTTTGTGTTGCATGACCTTGGATGACCTTGACCTTGGGTCAAGGTCACATGTATTTTGGTAGGGAAAATGTGTAAAGCATTTCTTAGTGTATGATTCCATTGCTAGGTTTAGTTGTTTGACCTTGACCTTGAAGGTCACCTGAAGGTCAAGGTCATATAAAGGTCAAGGTCAAGCATGTGAGTCGTATGGGCTTTGCCCTTCTTGTTCATTGAAGCTGTGATGTGTGTAATGATTTTCCATACACTTACATTTGTTCAGTATCATTGCATTTTGTTTTTTAATGAGGTGTCCTCCCTGTTCTTTGTGTTGATCTTTCTAATGTTATTGTCAAAAATCATTCGCTGAGAAATGCTAGAAAGCTCTTTTATGTTAGAAGACTTAAGTGGTCTATTTCTCAGAATGTCCAAATATGAAATGTGGATAAAGACAAAAAATTCCACATAATTATTTTCTCTCACACTTAATGAGGTCACACAAGTGTATTTCACTGCTCCATGGCTTTCTTACTTCAGCAGGGGAGTGCCACCTTCACCACACTAACCACCACACCAGCCACCCAAGTGATGGCCAGCTCAGCGGCGGTACCCATGGTAGTGAGCTCCCAGGGAGGAGGGGTGCTGCAGGCACCACAGGTGCTTCAGACAGGCACTCCCGTCAATGCCACCGCTGCTGCCATCCCCCAGATGCTTTTCCTCAACCAGGTCACAGTCAACGGACAGACATCCTTCATGCTGGTTGATGCCAACAACAAGCCTATTCAGCTCCCACAGGGCATCCAAGTCATCAACCTCCCATCACAGCAGCTTGGTCAGCAGCTGCCCATGCCAGGCTCTGACTCTGGGGATGAGCCGCTCTACGTCAACGCCAAGCAGTACCACCGCATCTTGAAGCGGCGCCAGGCTCGGGCCAAGCTGGAGGCCCTGGGCAAGATTCCCAAAGAGAGACAGGTAATGGCTGGCCTCTTCTTCCTCAGTCTGGCCTTGAGTCTGCTCAGCTTTGTGCAGCTGTCATGCATCACAGTTCTTAGTAGAGGAATGGGGACATGACCTTGCAGCAGACTTGCCAGTGTCTCCAGTGGAGGGGTGTGAGGACCAGAAATGACTTACTGTTAACACCCTTGCTTGTTATCTGACAACCACAGCAGAGGGAACAGAAGTGTTTGCATGTAGATGGATAAAATCCTCCATACACAGCTACTAGTTAGTGACTGTTGCCTGCCTCTACTTCTACAGAAGGGATGGCAACAGACCTTTCGAATTCTGCACCTGATCGATTTCAATTTCAGATCAAGCAAAATTCACTAAGTATTTGTGAGTGATGTGCCATATATTGTTCTGATTGGGGGTGGGGGGGGGGGGGTGGGGGGGGGCTTTATTACATGGTTTTGACAAAATCCATCCTTTTGGTTGCATTGTTACATCATTTTGGCTTTGTGCAAAACAAGCTTGAATTCTTCAGGTTTCTAAAACAGTGATGGTAAGTCCATGTAATGATCAGTCATGCTTGGTAGCAGACAACAACAGTGTATGCATGAAAGCATATGCCTCAAGTATGAAAGTGTTAATTTATGCTTGTTTCCAGACTCGTTTTGTGTTGGTGAGAAGCAGACTAACTGAAACTGAAAGTTATTATTCATGTAGCAGTCAAATGTTGACTGGTGCCATTGTGTTTCTCAAAGTCTGAGGCCTTTCTGTGTTCTTGTTCATCATTCACAGCTTTGCACAAAAGGATCATAAATGCCAAAGTACACCTACAAGTGCAGCTACAAATGGTCTCTCTTGAAAGAAGGGAAAAAAGTTTAGTTTGACTTCTTCACTCTGTTCTTGTCCAATACATTGTAGGAGTTTTGTAAATACCCAGACCTTTGTATCTGATTTTCTTGTGTTACAAGAATGGAAATGAGCAGTTTATGCTAATCCCTGTCTGTGTTCTGGGTTTTGCAGAAGTACCTGTATGAATCAAGACACAACCATGCCATGAAGAGGCAGCGAGGCCAGGGGGGAGTGTTCATCGGGGGAGCTAGTAAGGAAGGCCTCCACCACAAACAGGTCAAGTTGGAAAGTCACGACCCTCATTCAGAACTTCTCCATCAAATAGGCTGAACTCCCGCCAACCTCTCTCGTCCCGTCCAGTTTTACTCCTTGCTCTCACTGGATTGCCTGTTGCCAGCATTACAGGAAAGGAAACGAACATTAAGATGGGATGCATTTTCGTTGGCTCTGACAGATAAGGACAAAAGAGAGCTTTTTACTACTGACGAACTTTGGCTGTATGGTGGAGAATCCATTAATGTTGTGCTGATTTGAAGTATGCAGATTTCAGATGAAAGAGCGGGGAAAGGGTGTTTGTAGAAAACTTTGTCTTTGTCAAAGGGTCTGGGTATGCACAGAAGTAACAGAGTAAAAACAATATATTGAGGAGAATCCCCTTGGCTCCAACCTTCCACTAGTGCCGGCAACGCCTCCAACCACAGACAGAGAATGTTGGTGTTTGTAGCTGATGCCAAGTCTGGGAAGTGTGCAGAGGTCTCCAGCTCTGGACAGTCAAGGTAAAGTTGTGCTCCAAGAGTTTTCATCACTTCAGGCAGAAAAGGTGACCCTGGGGACTTGCACATCTGCAGGAAGATCTCTAATGTTTCCATGTCAACTTTGCAGTGGAAAGGGAACTTTGTGTCGTTCCTTTAGAGGGTACGTGATGTTCAAATACTGTTTTTCTTGATGAAATTATTTTAGTATTCCGTTCATGTATTTCATGGTGAGTTTGTGCCATCTTGTCCATCCATTCTCTCAGTTGACTGAGTTTACTGACTGCAATAGCCTAATGGGGGCTGGGGAGCTTGGAAGTAGCATGAACACTCATCACTGTTGTCATCAGTCTGTCTAGGAGAATATTGCCTGGCCAGCTGTGGATGTCTGATGAGAAGAAACTCAGACCCTACTGAAGTCCTCTCTAAGAAAATCTTCATTTGCTCTGGAGATCTTAGTCATTCTCTGATGGTAATGAAACATGACGATGTGGATGTTTGGATCCTATATGTGGTCATCTTGACTTGCAGGCAATTTCAATGCCCTCATAGAAGGGGAGACATGGTAGGCAAAACGCAATTTTTGGAACATTTTATTTCATCAGGACTAACATGCAAACTCTTCAAGATACTTAAGTCAGTGGATAAAAAATGTCAGAGGAGTGTTGACAAGATATCATTCCGACCTTCAGTTGGGCCCCAATGCCATGGCTGCTTCACAACAAATGTTTGCCATTTTCAAATGATAAGATCTCCAAACCTGTGTTTGCAGAATCCGGCTTTCCTGTAGCACTCGGAAGACATTAATGAAATGTAAAGTACCAGGACAGAACAGTGCTTAGAACTAGAAGGGTGATAAAACTCTATTTCATTTTTGGAATGACATAAACGCCAGTTTTAAAACTTTCTTTTATACAATTTACATTGAAATGCATTGGATCTAGCATTCCCTGTGGATTTAGGGATTAACGAATCAGTAGAGGGCCTCACAGTAACAGATTGGGCAAATGTCAATGCTCTGTCTTAATTATGACATTTGGAAGATATTTGTTTTTGTTCCTTTTTCTACAAATCAAGATGTTCACATCAGAGAAGTGAAAGTAATGTTTGGGCTGCAGTTTGAAGCCAACAAAGGAACATTTATGGAAATGGTCTCCTGCATCACTTGCATATTGGACAGATTATCATAACCAAACCAAACTTATGCATTCATTTGATTGTGCTCCCAAATTTTTTGGGGGTAGGATGGTAGGCAGTTTAATACCAGATTTTTATCCCCAAGTGATCCACAATTCTGAAATGGACTTTTTCGCACTATCAATTAAATCCTTAATCGTGTACCCCATTGCCCATGACTGCATGAGTCTGTACATTATAATGATCTCCATACACCGATCTTTCCTTTTGATTATATTGTTGTCTTACCAGAGTGTATCCTTCATCAAAACTGGATCTAGGGCATGCACATGTGTGCGCGCACGCACGCATACACACACAATTGAATTTGCATGCTCTGGTCTCTGTGACTTCATTTTGTCTTGCAACATCCACTGCCATCATGGGTCTTGGTACACATCGACTCCATCTGGCATCAACGCACATATAAGGTGCTAGTGTCTCTGATCCCTTGGCAGCCAATCCTGTTCAAGTCGGTGCTGGTATGCAAGCAACAGGACCCAATCTGTCTATTCAGTTTCTCATCCTGTACTGCTGTAGACTGCCTTTCAGGATAATAATGTCTTGGTCATCGTTACAGTTCAGGAGGAGAAGTATTAATTTTCAGAATATAGTTAACAACAGGGAACATTACATGTAAATGACAACTTAAAATCTTCACTTCAGTTTCAAATGATAAGAAAGCAGAATGGAGTCTTGTCATTGTCATTCCTGCAGCCCTATTTCATTTCAAAGTTGAAGCAATGTTTTTATTGGCTTTCAATGAATTAATTGCCATTTTTGGGAACATATGCGCTTATGATCAATTTAATCAGTTTGATTTTTGACTCACATGCGAAGCAAAAGTGAGTCTATGTACTGAGCCATTTCGTCCGTCCGTCCGTCCAGGCGTCCGTCCGGGCGTCCGGGCGTAAAAAACTTAAACGTTGGATTTTTCTCGGAGACTATTAAGTCTATCAACACCAAATGTGGCATGATGGTGTATGATGACAAGGCCTCAAAAAACATACATAGTGACTTGACCTTGCTTCAAGGTCAAGGTCACAGGAGCCATAAATGTGGTCTCAAAAACAGTCATTTTTCACATTTTCCCAATTTTCTCCCACGTTATTGAGAATGGCGACCTTAGCTACAAGTGGTATATAGGTCAAAGCAAGCCCTATCTTTTGATACCAGTTTGGTTGACCTTGCTTCAAGGTCAAGGTCACAGGAGCTCTTCAAAGTGGGATTGTATACATATTTTGAAGTGACCTTGACCCTGAACTATGGAAGATAACTGTTTCAAACTTAATAATTATGTGGGGCACATGTTATACTTTCATCATGAGACACATTTGTTCACATATCATCAAGGTCAAGGTCACTTTGACCCTTATGAAATGTGACCAAAATGGGGTAGTGAACCACTAAAAGTGACTATATCTCATGGTAGAAAGTGCCAATAAGCACCATTGTGCTTCCTATGTCTTGAATTAACAGCTTTGTGTTGCACGACCTTGACCTTGGGTCAAGGTCACATGTATTTTGGTAGGAAAAATGTGTAAAGCATTTCTTTGTATATGATGTCATTGGTAGGTTTAGTTGTTTGACCTTGAAGGTCACCTGAAGGTCAAGGTCATGTAAAGGTCAAGGTCAAGCATGTGAGTCGTATGGGCTTTGCCCTTCTTGTTATTTTGATATTCCTATGAAATGCATTGTAGTATCTTCCCAAACAGTAATTGTGGGTGAATTTGCAAGCATTTCCAATTTGTATTTGTGCATGAAGCATTATGTGAACTTGTTCATGTTTTCTTATTTTCTTTTTTTTTTTTCCCCTGTAAAGTAATGTACACTTAGCCAAGTTCCACTTTCCAGTCACCCTTGTTCAAAAGATTCTCTCTCTCTCTCTCACTCTCACTTTCTCTCTCTCTCTCTCTCTCTCTCTCTCTCTCTCTCTCTCTCTCTCTCTCTCTCTCTCTCTCTCAGACTTTGGAATTAAAATGAATGATATGGTGATTGTGTTTTGTTGTTTTATAAACCAACTACAGTCAGTAGCCATGGCAATGGAATGATGAGTTCTGACAATCTCACAACATGAGGGTCATCTACCCAATTCCTAGTCTGTCTTGCCTGCCATCATCTTCTTTATTTTCATTCCATGAATATATTTCAATTCAAATTTTATATGGGGGCTTTCACCCCTGGTCGCTGCAGAGCAGCATCCAGTTGATGTCTCATGGCATGCAGTGGCACCCTGGGATTGGTCCCTGGGCTCCTTGAGAAGGTCAGGTCTGTTGCTGACTGCCATGCTGCTTCACGGTGTCTTACTACCAGTGTTCTTTGCAACACGTGCCATAACCAGTTCCACCCTTGTCGTCAGATAGCACTTGCATTTCCTGAGACTTGTTGAGAATTATTGAAACTGTTACTCTCATCCAAGAATAGGTATCCTGGATGTTATTGCATTGCATGCACATTCTGAGCCTTGTCACAGAACAATACAATGACATGCAATATTTCTCAGCTTAGATTTGGTGTATTTTAAATGCATGGTATGGGCTATGTGCTCAACTGATCCCCTCTTGAGCTGGGATCCATGGCTGACAGGCTTTCTGGGCCTTCTCTAGGAACTTGTCTGTAAAACACAACATTAAAAAAAATCTAAATTTGCCTTCTGCATTGAGTTGCCTTCAAGGTAGTCAGTTCATTATTCATTTGCATCACATTCTCAATTCAAAATTAATGTTCTCGACGCTTACCATAATTATTTCATTAATTGGAATGTTGCAATTTCTTTTCTGCCTGCCATTGTCCAACTGAAGGAGCTAGATGCTCAAAACCATGCTGATGTCACAGCCTGCAAAATTGGTGCTTATGGAAACAAGCAAAGACTGTCAATTGATAGCACTGGCAGGCAGCCGTCTGGCAGTCACCCAATACTACTAAACATGGCAGTTATTTTAGTATGTCCCGTAATGAAACCTGACCATGACCATGACTCCCTTTTTAGACAGACGGCTGGTTTGTGCTGCCCTAGGCCTCATAACCCGAGCTGGGCATCAAGCTTTGGTTGTGAAAGAGTTACTGTACAAATATACAGGCCTATAAAGTTCAGAAAACAACCAAGGTTACTGTTCAAGGCTTTTAGTTTTGCATTATAATATACACAACAAAACAAGACATCCAAGGTTTGAGTATAAAATTCTTCTTCAGGACAACAACACAAACAAAAAAGACAACACTTAGCTCTGTTACTGCTGTAGGCGGGAGGAAATGAAGTTGAAAGGGGTGGGGGATAACTTTATCTTGCGTGTTTTTCTCAACTTTGTGCCAGTAACCGCATGATTCAGTCCAGGCCTAGCTGATATTAAAAAATGCAATGCACTCAGGTCACCCAGGACAAAGTGATAACCCCATTCCTGGCAAGAAACCGAAAATGAAAAACCGCACAAGTCTTGCCCCGAGATGTTGCACTTGTAGTGGCTTTGCATTGCATGGCTTAGTCTAGAAACCTGACCAAATGGAAGTAGCACCAAAATGCAGGTAGCCAGCGCCTGGGAAGATGCTTGAGGTGCAAGATGCTCTTTAGTTGATAAATGAAGATAAACATTGATGTAGAAGTTAGACGGCTTGAGTTTGAGGCTTACTGTGCCTGTGACATCAACCTTTATGTTCACTCTTGAACTAAATCGATCAAGCAGGGAGAGATGGTTGCGGGGGGAAATGAAGATGGTCACATTAACGCTCATTATGCTGACAATCCATTATTTCAAACGTTAAAACATTTCTGCTATATAAACTCAGTTCTCTGAATCGACTGGACTCTGGTGACTCCTACTAGGTAAATATAGATGTGCCTGGGAAGGCCCGTGCATAAATACACGTTAAAGATGGTACAGATAACCGTCCACGAAGACGCCCTTCAATTAGTTCTAGAGACAAGACGTGACAGAAAGGCTGGTGGATCCCTGCTTTAAGCAGGCCCAGAGAGTCGTGTAGAGATTATAGCAGACGAATTGCCATTCTGAACACAGAGATTATATTTTGACTACTCTCAGCCACGCTGAATGACGAACTACATGCCGAGTGCATCATAGTGAAAGTGAAATACATCAGCGAAATTCACGTGACGATGCCAATGGTAAAACCGTTAAACACGCGCTCTGATGCAACGCACCTCGCTCTCAAGTGTCTGGATAACCACTGACAAAGAAGCGCAAAATGCACAGACTTTATGTGCTCGCATACACACGTACGTGTGAGCGCTTACAGTTACACACACACACACACACACACACACACGCGCGCGGGTGCTGTCATCGTGACCATCTGACGGTAGGCCTACGAACCGCTTCTGTAGAAAATCAAGTCCTAACGACGCAGTGTTATGAAGAGTGAATATCGAGCTGGAGATTCGTGCTCATGCTCACATTTTCAACTCTTAATTTCTCCTCCAAACCATCTACCCTTGGCTTGGGCTAGCTGGGAGTAGGCCTACGTACGTCTCCCTACGCGTTTCTTACACGGCCAATACCCAGAAACATTGTGGTTTTTCTTGCTCTTCGTCGTATTCTAAAAAACTTGCGTGATCAATGGGCTTAAATGACTTACAAAGGTTGATATGCCGTAACACTCCATCCATCGATCCATCCTCTCCACTCCAGCCCAACAGGGGGTGGGGAATACGAAACCGTTTCCAGAATGCCGAACTGTGAGCTAAAGAGAATACTTGCGCAGAGAAGATCTGCCTTGACCTTCGGAATTCCTTCATATGTTTCTGCGGTGGTGACAGCTGCATGTGTGCTAGATAACACGTTCTCCAGTATCTGAACCATGCAAAAACAACTTAGCTCAACGATACGTTGCAGAATGCTTCATTGCTCGGAATGCTGGCGATGCTAAAGAGTTAAAGGATGGGGGATAGGGGGTCTCGGTAAATGGCACAAAAGAAGGCCTACTGAGACTGAAGTACGTGGATGTGACTCATAACCGGTGCGAAATATTCTGAGATGCAACGTCATATTTAAATATGTCGTGTTGAAGGAAAAAAAACTTTGTGGGTGGGGGTGGGCTGTCGTGTGTAATATTGCGTCTACAAGTACAAGCAAAAGCGAAGTATGGAGTCAGCTGTCTGTGTGGCTATTGTTAGCTTGTGGGTGTTCCTACTTTGTTTGCAGTGCAAACGTACTAGCTTGAGCTTTTACTATAGCTCCTATCTCTCACAGCCACCTCATTTAGCAGCCCCACTCTTAGTGATGAGTGACCAGCGTGCCTTAATTGTCTCTGCGTCAACTGAAACCCCCATGCATAAAGAACACAAACCGCAAAATAATGGTGTCTCAACTGAATTTAGTTGCGCAACCATGCAATAGCATTAGCTGCCTGTATATCTCATTATCTGGCTGTTCCTCTTGAACACCAAGCTTTCTCAACCCCCCCCCCCCCCCCCCCCCCCCCCCCCCCCCTCTGCGTGTGTGTGTGCGTGTGTGCGTGTGTGTGCATGTTAATTATATGCACTTCTGTCTGTTTAAATGTCTGTCTGTATGTCTGTTTAAATGTCTATCTGTCTATATGTCTATGTGTCTGTCCGTCTGTCTGTCTGTCTGTCTGTCTGTCTGTCTGTCTGTCTGTCGATCTGTCTGTCTGTCTGTCTGTCTGTCTGTCTGTCTGTCTGTCTGTCTGTCTATCTCTCCTTCTCTCTGTCTGTCACTCCCTCTCTCTGTCTGTCTCTCCCTCTCTCTGTCTGTCTCTCCCTCCCTCTGTCTCTCCCTCCCTCTGTATGTCTGTCTGTCTAGTCTGTGTGTATGTCTGTCTGTCTAGTCTGTGTGTATATGTCTGTCTGTCTATCAATCCGTATGTACATCCGTCTGTCCATCCGTCAGTCCATCTTTCTCTCCGTCTGTCTGTCTGTCTGCCTGCCTGCCTGCCTGCCTGCCTGCCTGCCTGCCTGTCTGCCTGCCTGTCTGTCTGTCTGTCTGTCTGTCTGTCTGTCTGTATGTCTGTCTGTCTGTCTGTCTTTGTCTGTGTCTGTCTGTCTGTCTGTCTGTTTGTCTCTGCATGTCTGTGTGTCTGTCTGTCTGTGTGTGTGTGTGTCTGTCTGTCTGTCTGCCTGCCTGCCTGTCTGCCTTCCTGCCTGCCCTTCTTCCTGCCTGCCTGCCTGCCTGTCTGTCTGTCTGTCTGTCTGTCTGTCTGTCTGCCTGTCTTTGTCTGTCTTTGTCTGTCTGTCTGTCTGTCTGTCTGTCTGTCTGTCTGTCTGTATCTGTGTCTGTTTGTGTGTGTGTCTGTCTGTCTGTGTGTCTGTCTGTGTGTCTGTCTGTCCGTGTGTCTGTCCGTCCGTTCGCCCGCCTGCCCGTCCCCCCCCCCCCCCTCTCTCTCTCTCTCTCTCTCTCTCTCTCTCTCTCTCTCTCTCTCTCTCTCAGCTCTCCTCCTCTCCCATCCTCTCCCTCCCTCCCTCCTCTGGAGACAGATCGATATTCCAGTGTAATCGCAAGACACCAAGACCACCCAAAAACTTCATGCAGCTATCTTTGCCTGGAACTCAATACCCTACGATCCTCACTGAGACTGAGAGATAACCCGCCACTGTCATTAGATGTCCTCGGGCCCTTTCGTTGCATTCCAATAATGCATGTCCGCACCATTAAGTATCACTGGTTTCGCACATTTTTCCTTCCTGTAAGCATGCAATCCGTTGACATAATAACATTTTCCGATTTGTCCCCCGTCCCAAAATAGTAACGCTTCAAGCAGAGACTATATATAGCAGACGACGTGGGGGTCACTGCAACCGTGCCTCTTGTAGTCCCGTCTGTTGTGTGCACTGTCTCCGCTGCTGGGTTTGCTCACTTTCCTGAGTAGAGTCGGAGAGAGGCACAATCATGGCTAAAATGTGGAAGACTGATTGCCCAGAAGATAAGGAGAAGAACACACACGCACGCGAACGCACACACGTACACACACATGTACTCGCACACGCGCACTTACGCAAGCGATCGAGAGGTGTGTGTGTGTGTGTGTGTGTGTGTGTGTGTGTGAGAGAGAGAGAGAGAGAGAGAGAACGAACAAGTTTATTGATTGAGAGAGAGAGAGAGAGAGAACGAAACGAACGGACGGTTTATTTCTTGTGAGACCACCGGCCTATCACAACCCAATGACAAATAATACAACTCATCAGCCATTGCAATACAGACTGCCACTTGTCTCCTCTTGAATGCATAATACAGATACATCGCTACCTTTCTTACCGGTTTTGGCTCTTCCAGCGTTAAGAGTGCTCTAATGTCGCATGCTTTTCTCTTAGTCATGAATTTAGAGATGTACATCTGCCTCAGGTCTTCATAGGCAGCTAGGACACTCCAACAGCAAATGTATTTCATTTTCGCTTGCTTCATAGCAGGCTGGACATAAATAGACGTTTTCAGATCTCTCCTTCGCGTATCTATATTTGTGAGTGAATAAATCGCTAAAGCCCGTCCTAAGAGAGAGAGAGAGAGAGAGAGAGAGAGAGAGAGAGAGAGAGAGAGAAAGAAAGACAGAGACAGAGACAGAGACAGAGACAGACAGACAGACAGACAGACAGACAGACAGACAGACAGACAGACAGACAGACAGACAGACAGACAGAGACAGACACTGAGAGAGACTGATACAGAGACAGAGAGAGAGAGAGACTGATACAGAGACAGAGAGAGAGAGAGACTGATACAGACAGACGCCCGTGCACACTCCAACAGACACATGAACAAACACAAAGACATAGCTAGACGGACAGACACACACACTGCACACAAACTCAACAGACACGCACAAACTCAACACACATACAGACTAGAAAGACTAGACTAGACTAGACAGACTGACACGTAGACAGACACACAGACACAGACAAAGACTGACAGACATACTCCTAGCTCTCCATTCTGTGAACCCGAGTCAGTAGTGTGGCAGAGTGGAATAAGGCATGATGGTAGCAGGGCGCAGGTATGACTATGAGTAAAAAATTGCAGCTGCTTTCCACAAAGTTTGTATTTTTCACCCATGGGTACAGGAGCTGCTGGCTGGTCCGAGGCCTAATGATAATGGCCTGGACCAACCCAAGACCGTGGTGGCAGTGGTCTCTCTAGACCGTGGTGGCAGTGGTCTCTCTCGTCTTTTTGTACCGTTCCCCTTAAGAAAGGAATGCATGGACCTCACAGGAGCCAGGGTGTAGATTATTTCCCAGATCCTAACCCTGGTTCCTGGGCTGTGCTTCCATTTGGCAGAAAAGAGATATTACTTAACTCGCTTTGAAATGACTTCTTACACAGGGCCGGATCAAAGTTTTTTGTGGGGGGGTGCTTAAAATTGTTTTAGGGTCTTCTCATCGAAGTGGCGAAGCCACGAGTGCGTGCCTGCTTCGCAGGCACGCCCCTCTAGGGGGGTCCGGGGGCATGCCCCCCCGGAAAATTTTGAGAAAAATGGTGCAAATCTGTGCAATCTGGTGCATTTTGGCAGTGTTTTGGGAGGTCATTCAAAGGCAAGAAATTTATATAATGTATAACCAATCAGATCTGAAAACGTCTTGTCTTTGGATTTTTGTTGTTGTCATATTTTTTTTTTTTTTGAGGCGAGGGGGGACAGGGTGTACATGGCATGTACACATTAAAATTTACTTTCCCTTGCTCAAAGAAAAATACAATGTATTACTCAAAAGAACAAACAAAATATCCTACTCACCAAGTATGCTTGATCCCAAACATGTGAACCTGACCTTGAAATCAAGGATATTGAGAGAGGTATACCATAAAACCACCTTTCAATTCAAATATTGTCATGGTACTTAGCTAAACAGCTTCAGCCCTCTTCACAAGTCCTAGCACGGTGGTTGGCATGCACATAACACTCTAACTGACTGGTAACATCGAAAAAAATAAAATAAAATGAAATAAAAATATTAAAAACTTACCTTTTGAAGCACCTGCTGAATCCCGCTGAACAAGAAAACTGGTCAGTTTCATTGTGCCTGAGGAATCGGCATTCCTCAGCGGCTTGGGTCTAGGCATTTTGAAGAGTAGACGATTCTCATGCACGTGTTTTCTTTGATAACCGGAAATACGACCAACACACACGTGTTGCAGCGCAGGATAAAGTAGCCTGAGAGTGCCGGTTGCAAGATTGAATCAGTTTTATTTTTAACGCCACAGCAGAGATGCTCAGAATCAGATCTATTTTTAGCGTCAGTGGGGAGTGGCCCAAAAGCTTGTGCTCTGTGGATAGGAGTTTACTTTGCTGACAACGCGGAAACCCATGCTCGGGGAGTGGCACCAGAGAATAAATCCTATGGCAGTGCGGTCATTTCCAAGAGTTTTTGTTTGGTCACAGATTCTTCCTGTCTCTGCCCGGGTTTGATTTGTCTGTGCGAGTAGCAAAAGGAAGGCATCTTAATTATAGCAGCACCCCCCCCCCCCCCTCCCTCCCCAGCTACCTTGGCTGCCAAGTAGAGTGTGCTTATACCAAGTGGAGAGTAGTACAGCATCTGGGCCCAGCATCTTTTAGCCCCCCCCCCCCCCCTCCTTCCCAAGCTTTTTACTAACTATACTGTCTCTGCTACCAAGCAAAGTGTGCCGATATCCGATGAGGTGGGAAGTAGATCAACATATTTGAGCAACCACCCCCCCCCCCTCCCTCCTTCCCCCAACCCCCGGCTGCCACGGTGGTTTTTTTTTTTTTTTTTTTTTTTTTGGGGGGGGGGTGCTCGAGCACCCCCAGCACCCCCCCTAGATCCGGCCCTGTTACAAATGTTGCCTCATTCAGCATAACACAGTCTATTGAATGAATCACATGCCGTTGCAAGTAGCTGTCTTACTTGGAGATAAACATCAGATTTATAGTCAAAATGTTACAATTCAGATGCCAGAGTGGAAGAACGGGTCACTAGCCAGGGGTCACGCTAATGTAAGGAGTGACTAACAGGGCAGCTGCACCAACAATCAGACCACAGCAGAGGGGTCGCAGAGCGGTCCGCTGGTCAGCTTGCGTTACAGAAAGGATGGGGAAGGGGGGTTAGAGAGAGGTCTGACACACAGGATAAGGGGGTGGGGAGAGACAGAACCAGGGATAACTGAATAGAGGATGAGCACAGCAGATGTACAATACACTTGGTCACGTTGGTGATGGGTGCACCTTATCACAGTAGTGAACTAGAATGACTCCTCTCTTCCTTTCTTTTCTATGATTTTACTCTCTGGACACTCGTTCATCTTCTTCCCAAATCCTAAGTACCGGCAGTTGCGGGCGTCGCTAACAAAAGGAAAATATGCGAAATCATCGGAAATGTCCCTGGAGACAAGACTATAGGCATAGCCGATAGCGCACATGCTGTAATAAGGTGGACGTTGCAAATAAAATTACACCTGATTTCGATGAAAAAGAAATTATATCCACAAGAAAATATTCTTATATTTCGGTTTGCAGTATTACTACTTCACCTCTGAAAAAAAGCTGATACGATGATTTGGGCACCGTGAACATTATTTTGCATGATCACTTTTCATTTACCTCAGGGGCTTTGACAAACTTAGCCGTCTACGATTTCGCTGAATTTGCAGCCAAGGAGTGTATTGCAAAACATTTCCAGAGCCGTTGGAAGAGCGCACAAAGAATTAAATATGGAAAGTAAGTAAACATTGCTGTGATTTGAAAAGCTGAGGGTTCATTAGTAATGGAGAATAATTGTGCGATGTTTTGAAATGGCGCGTCCGTCGTCATTATTTTCACAGTTCATGACAGCTAATGACGTAACGTAACTGTTCAAGTAATTTTTCCTCGTGAAATAAATGTTTGACATGAATCATGAACTGCGCACCCAATTGTTGCATGCACCAGTCATGATAGTTTATCAAACTTCAGAGTGGACGTTTGGATCTATTCTGGAACAAACATCAAAATTGTTTCCTCGAGCGTCTTTCGCCCACACGGTTTGAAGACAACGCGTTTATTTTTGCGCTTGGACTGAACTCGGATGGTTTAAGAATAGAATAGAATAGAATAGAATTCTTCGGCTTGCTTAGGCGTCCAGGGCCTGTCGCCGATTCTGGTGGTTCTCTGGCTGTATTTTTATTGTTCTTGTGGATACTGGTCTTTTACCAGGCCTAGTCTATATCACTTGTGAGATAAAGAAAAAGAGAGAAAAAAGGCCTAATTGCTGTGCAGCATCTGCGCCAGTGGTTCCTCCAGCTTGAACATATATCCTTGTAGGTGCTTGTCCACTCTGTTCTTGAACGAGTTCAGGCTCGGTGCCTCAACTACGCTATTCGGGAGGCTGTTCCACATGTTTATTACTCGCTGGGTGAAGAAATGCTGTCGTAAAGCCGTATTGCATCGGTTTTTCTTGAGCTTGTAGGCGTGACCTCTTGTGACACTATTGTCATCGCAGGAAAACAGATTCTCTCCAATCTGGTACATGCCGTGCGTATACTTGTACATTTCTATTAGGTCACCTCTAGTTCTTCTGTAGCACAGACTAGAGAGCCTCATCTTGACAAGTCTTTGTTCATATGTGAGATCCTTCAATGCATGGATCTCATTCTGAATGATCTGACCCTGTCTCTAGGCCATCCAGTGGCTTCTTTGGCTGTTTGGGGCCGCTCTCGGCCAAACCAGAGATACTATAGTATATAGTGTCTCTGGCCAAACTACTGTAGTGTAGGCTGTAGCAGGCCTCGAAAGCTCAGCACAGCAGCCAGGATGTTTAGCTGATGAGTGGAGCATCGACTCGAGCGGTTCTGGTCTTGTGTTCACTCGGGTTGTCTTTAAAATTTAGATTTTGAATTCAAGGTTGCCTTCCATTACGGCATTAACATGTTTATTTCGATTTTGCCTTCCAATGCTTCAGTCTCTTAACCCTGAGATGGGTTGTTGAGGCACCACTGATGACTTTTGGACAATCTTCCTCCATCGATCTCTATCCTCTGTGGCTCGCTGTGAGTCAGAAAAGATCAAACATGTCCGTCCACTCTTAATGTTGTCTTCCCACCTCTTTCTCTGCCTGCCTCTCCTTCTCCCACCTGGTACGGTACCTTGCAGGATGGTCTTGGCCAGCTCACTGCCTCTTGACACGTGACCGTACCACTTCAGCTTTCTTCTTTTCACGATTGATAGCACTAGCTTAGCAGGTCTTCGTACTGTCCAAATGCTCTTCTGATCCTGTTGCTGACTTCCTCATTCGTGACATGGTCTTTATATGAGATGTTCAGAATCTTGCGGTGGCATCTCATTTCCAGGGCTTGTATCCGTCTCCGTAATTCAGATGTGAGTGTCCAGAACTCGCATGCATACAAGAATACGGAGATGGCCAGCGTGCGCACGAGCCTGATCTTCGACGCGAGAGTGATATTTCTGTCACGCCATATTGGCTTCAACTTTGCCAATGCTGCTGTTGTTTGTGTTATCCTGGACAGTATATCTGGTTTGAACCCAATAAGAGGAAACATCTAATAAACTAAGGAATATGTGTGACCGACTCGTCTCTACTAATTGAGTAGGTCATATTTTCATTATGAGCCTGCCGTCCCAACCTCTGCTGTAGCCTCGTTGATCTTGGAATGCTCTCTTTTTACAAACGAGGATAGTTTACTGACACTGTAATTCGACGTTGCTGCGTGAGGCTGCAAATATATGTGTTGTGAAGGTTCTAGAACCAACGAGAATATTGCAGCACTATCGAGCTGTTTACATCAGCCTCTCTGCTCATGCTGTTGCTTAGTTACGTGACGGAGTCAGGCTGAATTTGTCTTGGCTGTGTTACTGACGTCAGCGAAAGCCACCGGAGCATTGGGTATGGTCAAATCTGTACTGGAGGGTTTTGGAACCTGTGTAAAGGTATATAAGCAGGGCGACATGAGAGAGCGAGAACACACACATGACAGAATTAATGTGAGAGCTTAACAAGAAGATAAGCGAGTGCGATTGAGTCCTCTATGGGTTTTCGTGCCCTAGTGTGAAGTTGTTACGGCAATACTGGTTACTACGCTGAAATGGTCGTTGTCGGAAACATTTCCGGACACTGTACCCGAGGTACTCTGTCCGATGGGACAGAGTACCTCAGTTTGAAATCTCGGCATTTGAACGAGAATGAGACAGCACCCGCTATTCCGCCTCACTGACTTCACACGCCCAGGGAGTTATGCTAAGATCCGGCCACGTTAATGTAGCTGCGTTTTGTGACAAACGTCTTGCTCCATGCACCTTAACGGTCCGCGTGATTCGGGTGTAATCTTAAGCTAAACGACGTTTATTGGCGCTGCTGAAATGGTCGAAGTCGGAAACATTCGGAACGTCGTTTAGCTTAAGATTACACCCGAATCACGCGGACCGTTAAGGTGCATGGAGTACAGTACTGCCGAGAAAGACGTTTGTCACAAAACGCAGATACATTAACGCGGCCGGATCTTAGCATAACTCCCCGGGCGTGTTAAGTCAGTCAGGTGGAGTGGCGGGTGCGGTCTGAGCTGAGCGTGTCACGTTAAAAATCCGAAGTCCAATGAGCATGGCGAAATTAGCTAGTGGCGCGAAAGTGACATCAGATCTATTCATATCGACCAATGACAGTCTCTTGTTCGGATGTATTTTTAGATTCGGATTTTTAACGTGACAAGACCCTCCATCTTTGAAAGATAAGAACTAGAATGCATACAGTGGAAGAGAATGTGTCCGTACTTTCTGAGGAGTAAAGATTGGTCGATGATGATATATAAGAATTGCATCAAACCATTGAGATAGTTTTATTACAACAAAAAATCCCTGAAAAGATTGATAATGGATTAATTTTACTTTTACAATTTGTACACAGACCCGAAAACGATTTGTAAACAAACACACTGATCGAGGGAAGTGTCCTACACCATAGCTGTCAGGCGTGCACAATTGGAATGTGATGAATAAGGAAACCTGTCAGCCACTAGAGGCACAGCTAAGGTTTTCAATCAGCAGCACTTACACGACTGCATTCGCTTTTAGGGGTATTGCATGATGGGCTGCCTCGTTTATGCATGAGCCCGTGAACAGTGATCACTGATCGTAGCAAAGTATACATTCTCGTCAAAGTACGTGTGATTTTATGTTTAATGTAAAGCCGATATAGGTCTTTAGTTCTGGATTGAATTGACAAATTCGTTTGCCTCATGTGGCGAAAATGAAGAATCCGATCCGTGCAGTTGGTGTGAGATGATTTGGCGATGACTATAGGCATAACGATTGCCGTCCTATCTCCACAAACGGCGCTGAATTTGAAACCGCAATCGGCTAAGCGAATGTGGTTGCGTATAGGCTCTGCTGATTAAATTATAGACGCAGCTGTGACTCCAGCCGCCGACAGGTTTGCTATTCATCACACTTCGTATGTGCACGTCTGCCAACTTAATTAGGCGTCAGGACACTCCCCTCGATCAGCTTGTTTATTTACAAATCGTTTTCGAGGATGTGTACACATTGCAAAAGTAAAACTTATCTATAATCAATATTCTTTATGCTTTATAATTATAGTTGCAATCAAACTTTCTAAATGGTTTGGTGCAATTTTTCACCATCATCGACCAATGTTAATTCCTATAAATGTATAGACACATACGTCTTCCACTATGCATTCCAGTTCCTATTCTTCAAAGATGGCGGCTATTATGATTTTTCGCTTGGCCCGTCACGAAGTGACAACAACGTACTCGTCTTCGGCAATTGATGAAAATATTATCATGTGCGAGTGAACAAGTAAGGTAATAATACCAAGATCCCTAGCTGTGTAACATGCTCATTTGAGTTCATCGAGATCACACACACACACACACACACACACACACACACACACACACACACACACACACACACACACACACACACACACGCCCCGGACCTCCCCACGCCCCCTATCCCACCCCCACCAAATCAGAGGTACAGGTGGGTGGTTCTGCAGATGCAACACGGCAGTCAACATAATGTCATGCATTGCATGTGTATTATGTGGTGTGTGTGTGTGTGTGTGTCATTCAGCGTGGCGGAGACTAGTGGATATAGTCTCAGCAACAGGTTGGTCACGTGATAGCCTTAATTCTTCCATAACATGCATACCACCGTTCTGAACCCTGAGTCTCAGCCACGCTGAAGGCATATCACATCGTGAGTGTATTCCTCCGCTTGTTGTGATACACTCGATACTGGCAGCCATCTTTTCGTCAATTCATTTTCTAAACATCGATTTCCCATGAATGTAAAACTTGTATGCGGTAAAATTTGAATCACAAGAGTGTAATATTGTGAACTCTACTAATTATAAGGACTTTGAATACAACAGCAATATTTATACTTCATTGAGCGAGTAAGGCAACCAATCCCGTCTGCATGTCCTTTTGGACCGATACACACAGAAACCCACTGAGTGCTTTTGCTGATGAGGAATCATTAATTTAATGTATGCTTAGAAGGATTAAACTTAGAAAAACTGCTTCTGAGCTATCCGATAATAATGAACTTCAGAATCGGACGGATTCCTACAGAAGAAACTTCTATTCGATTAACGTTCAACACAGACGGAATGTAGGTTAAATCACTTACTGACTCCATCAGTCGAAACACGAATGATCGAAGTGTGGAGCTCGTCAAACAGTGTGAAGGCAGTTAGACCACAGGTTTCGGCCAGAAAGCATTTACTTGCGAGAGTATAACCATAGATTCACGAAGCCAGCCCGGACCCATAGGAATCCTTTTCGCTGCGTTTATAGTAGGTCCAAAGATTGCGTGTATTACTATAATTATACACAATCGCACGTGCTCAAGGCAGTTTGCAACCTTATACTTATAGACACGTACGTACGTGCTAAAAGTAGTTCTCAAATGATTTCCTGAAAATCTCATAGATTAGTTTTATTAGAACACCAAATTTGTGTTTATCTATCGGGATAAATAATTGGAGTGAAATAGAATCGCCTCTTTTTACTCTCAATGGTCTTCTGATCATATTGAATTTTGATTGGTAAAATCATTGGAATGTCAGGGCCGGACCCAGGGGGGGGTTCCAGGGGTTCCGGACCCCCCCCCCCCCCCCCCCCCCCCCCCCCTAGAAAAAGCATGTACCTTGGTTTGAGTTTTTTTTTAAATATATTTTTTGTGTGTGTCTCCAAAAACAATGCTGCTCTTACCCCTCAAAACAAGGCCCAGAATGCACCAGATTGCACAGATTTTAACCGTTTTTCAACAAATTTCCGGGGGGGCATGCCCCCGGACCCCCCTAGTTTCGCAGGCGCGCGCTCGTGGCTTCGCCACTTCGCTGATTTGTCCCCCCCAACCAAAAAGGAACCCCCCCCCCCCCCCAACTCATTTGGTCCGGCCCTGGAATGTGGAGCCGAAGTCACGTGACCAACCTGTGTCAGAGATACTATATCTCTGTGTGTCAGAATTTGTGTGTGTGTGTGTGTGTGTGTGTGAGAGAGAGAGAGAGAGAGAGAGAGAGAGAGAGAGAGAGAGAGAGGGGGGGGGGGATGAGTTTTACGGCCTAACACCAGATCTATACACGATCTTTGCTAGCACTAGCAGCCTTATTGTAGGCTATAAGGCCATTAAAAAAATCCTAGTTTAGAGTAAGCGCAAATCAAGTCACAATGTCCATTCACCTCATACGAATCGCGTAGGAATGGATGGTGTTTTACGGCCTATCAGCCTTTGTAGGTTATGTAAGGCCACTAAGCACGAAAATCACTGGAGCAGTTTAGAGTAAACGCAAATCAAGTAACGGTGTCCCTAGTCATCTAGAATGCCTAGTCATTCGCCTCTTACGAATCGCGTAGGGAGACGTGGTGGGTCTATTCTTACCCCGAACCCACAGGGGACAGAGGGAGAGAGAGAGAGAGAGAGAGAGAGAGAGAGAGAGAGAGAGAGAGAAAGAGAGAGAGAGAGAGGGGAGAGAGAGAGAGAGAGAGAGAGAGAGAGAGAGAGAGAGGATCGATATGAACGCTTTATTCGTTAAGCCTCCAGCCCTCGAGAGAGAGTGAGACACTAAAAATGACAGTGAATGCGTGTACAAGACGATCTACTCTGTGTGTGTGCGCGCCGCGTCCGTGTGCGGCTTTCATAATATGTAGTAGCTGCCAGGTTTCCAGTGCCCTGAAACGAAACATCGAGTGCAATTCCGTTATTTTCTAAAGAATGCTCGGCCTACTTGGCAACATTTCCAGTTCTGGCTAGGCCAATGGCGGCTATCCTGGACGGAAATTTCCGGCTGTGGCTGGTTGTTGATGAAAAATTTTTCGTTCTGCCTAACTGTGAGATCCTTCCCAGCATTCTCTTTCTTTCAGCTTTCTGATTGGATGAATATAATCTTTCAACCAATGAACGAAGGAGCCCGTGAAATTCTCGGATGTAAACCCCGTGTACACGTTCGTGTTTACCACAGACAGCAGTCTTCCCCTGATGGTGAAGCGTCAAAGCTCCAACATCGGGACTATCACGAGTAGGTGCCACAAGCGCAGAATGCTCCAGTCGGAGACGAAAATGACGAGTGAAGAATCTCCAATACTGAACCGTCGTGCGGACTTCACCTGCGGTGTCGTCGAAGGTGTGTAATGGATTGACTTGAAAAGCTATTACGCGAGATTTTTGTGCTTGAAAGATGGTTCGCAATAATTATAATCGTATGTTGAAACTAATCGCCTAATGGCGAGGAGTAGGACAAATATATTTTAATGCGATCGCACAGTAGTGGTGGGTCCATGATTTTAATATTATTAATTTGTGGATGGAGAACACTGTCTCGGCTGAAGTAGTACTGGTGTTTGCAGTTGGCACCATTCCGCCATCGCGGGCAGTGACCACAGTCACCAGACACCACTGATCGGAGGTTCATTTACCAAGGTCATGCATAAAATCGCGAGCAAACATTTATTTCCCGTTTAGTGTATTTTCACGACATACTGTAGGGTTTTGCCCCGATATGTGCAGTTGTGGTCTTGTCCACACTCGCACTGCACTACACTTGATCGTGAAAAGAGGCCACCCTGACAGTGACATAGCCGCCTAACTTGAATTACCACTGAGGCAGTCCTCACAAGGATGCAGTCATGCACTCAATCAACGGTACCCTCAGGCACACCTTTGAAGGGGGGAAATGTTCGTTGAAATGAGCGCTGTGATACGTTAAATATGAAAGTTCACGCTACATGTTAAACGGATTTAAACCTGGATACTTCATTAGGTCTATTTTGAGTTATAATATAATTATATAGAATGAGTTGAATCGGAATATTGACGATGCACTGCACGATTGTGTTGATTTGATAGCTAGGATTTGTGTGGCCACGATGCACTGATCGCCTTAGCAATGTGAGGTAACTGTTTCGAATCGGGGGGGGAAAATCCGCAGCTAGTCATAAGCTAATGTAAATATGGGACGGGTGAATTACACATTTATAATATAATTCGGGCAAAGTGTGCAGATGTCAGAAACGTCGTTTTTTATTTTACACATCCCTATCATAAGCGTAACTCCATTGCTTCGTTCAAGTTGCAGAAGTAGGACAACGTCATACGGACACAGGATCTGGGGTTTTTAGTGGGCAGAGTGGCGCCTAGCTGCGGAATTCTTGCCGCGCTTGCATGCTTTCACTGTTTCAGAATGAGCGCTTTTGCGCGGGAATTGTCTGCCGATAGGGGGCGCTTGCGATTCGCGTCACTGACTCGCTAGCAGCAAAGGCTGACAGTGTATGTTGTGGTTTGTTTTGTTGTTTGTGTCCAGGCCCAGTATTTTCCCGTCTGTTAACACTTGGTTAGATCATCTGCATGATATAAGAAGCCCACCTGTCAAGTTGTGAGATAATTGAGCAAAAAACAACGGAGTTCTGGCCATTTGTAATACAAAACATGCAGGTACACAGAGGTTCTTGTCACGTGACCAAATCGCAGTATTTTGATTGGCGGAATAGCTCTTTGCTGTCTGCTACATCGTGTATGTTGTGGTTTGTTTTGTTGTTTGTTTCCAGGCCCAGTATTTTTCCGTCTGTCAACACTTGGTTAGATCATCTGCATGATATAAGAAGCCCATGCACCCGCCAAGTTGTGAGATAATTGAGCAAAAAACAACGGAGTTCTGGCTGTAATACAAAACAGAAAAATTTGGGAGCACTTTTCTTCACAAATATTTTAATCCTTCAAATAAACGTCATTAAAAAAATATTAACCGATTAAAAAAAATTCTACAATGTTTCTACTTTTTAGTGCTTTTTAATGATGTATTTTAATCCTCCACCCCCCAAAAAAAAATCATTGTGACATACCTACATTAGATTAGTATTTAACGAAATTGCCAACAACTTGAACAAGCCACTGAACAAAATCCTGCCATTTTCCACCACTTCGGTAATTTATAACACATTAACTATCACCGAAAAATATATAGATCAATAACTATTGTACAGCGTCAAAACAATGCGATTGTGAATCTGAGAAAACTCTTGAACTGCCTTGCCACCAAATCAGCCTTTCGTCCAGAGATCCGTGCATTTCTCCGACGTAATGCAGCTCTCAACTCTTGTTTAGTCCACTCTCCGAATGGTTTTGCCATTTTCGATAGTCACATGATGCAGAAAATCGCAAAATAAGGCTCAAAGAGGTTTGCCGGAATGAAAGTTACAGTACGGAACAGATTCACTGACAGAGAAGGTTGACGCGCCTCGACGGCGCCACCTAGCGGCGAGTTGCTTCCCTTTACCCGCGCAAAAGCGCTCATTCTTGTGCTCTGTGGAAATAGTGGAAGTATTGGGTAGGTGGAACTGGAAGTGAGCATTACAAAACTGTTTTTGCTTACAGGCTTTTATGGAAGGCCATGGACCACAGAACAGAGGAAGCTGCTTTTCAGCTGGTGAGTTGTCATTTTAAGTATGTCACACCTGTTCTGCCAATCCCATACTGCCCCTAGCTGTCCTGGGATGGCATGGGTTTGGGGAATTATTGCTCTATTCAGGAACCATGTTTGGGGGGGGGGGGGGGCAAGCAACTAGGTCGTTGTGGGAATGAGCCCCGTTGTGTTGTGCCCTACATATAAGCTAGATACCAAAGACCCTATACACTAAGACCGCACACTGAAGCAATTTTCCTTTACGTGAAGCGAGGTCAGAATTTAGAGTTACGTCCCTTTGCGATAGAATGCTGTTCCGCGCTGACCATTGTTGTAACAAAGAGACTTCGTTTGGTTTCAAATACTGTTTTCAATGGGTAAGAGTGTCTAAACGATTTTTTTTCAATTCGAACTTAATGCAGGATTTCTCAGTCAACCACACATCGTGTACACAATAAATAAAAAAATTGTAATCTACTTCAATTGTGCAGCGGAGATGGCAGCAAGGTGACAAATTAAGGCACACACGAGTCAGCGGAGAACGAATTATCGAATATTTTCAGTGTTAAAGCGTGGCTACATGTGAGGAACATGAATTTGCTACTGAAAAAGCAACTGTCCAGTCTTTCTCTGTATCGCACATTTACAGTTAGTCTTTCCAGTCATTGTTTTCATCGCACAAGTTTTTCTGCCTTGGGGCCAGAGTGCAGGGAAAATTACAGGTAGCAATATTGGATGCTTTTTCTGTTTCTTAAGCATTTCTGTGAGAACGATGCAGTGCAGTCTTTCAATGTGTATATAAGATCTTTGGTGTCACCAAGCAATCCCGGCTAGGCGGTTGGAATCAACGAAGCATAAACGCCACAACTATTATGGTGTTGCACTGGTGCACTTATTATACTAACCTAGCCGCTTCCCGGCTAGGCACTGCTTCGCGCCCATTTACTCATCTTACTCACCTATATACTCCTGTGTCTCAGGCCGCCTTTGACACAGTCGTCCAGGAGTAACGGATCGCTACAATGGTAGTAACCATGATAACCAAAAAATTTGTTCACAGATCTTCATCATTTGACTTAACCTACCCACACACCAAATTTTGGTCAAATCGGAGCACTTTGAGTTTTCGGCGGTGGCCATCTTGTTTGTGCCCACTTCCGGTTAACATGGCAACACAATTTTTTTACCCCACCATGACCTGACCCCGGCCCACACCTATCCCCATACCAAGTTTTAAGTCGATGGGAATAAAACTGTGGAAACATATATGTGTCACACACACACACACACACACACACACACACACACACAAAACCTTCTCAATTATATATATTCCTTCATGACAAAAGCTATTCATTGACTACAGCAGGAGGAGGAGGAGTTGTTTGCTGTTAGCATCACCCCACTGAAGTTATTATAGCTAGTGTTATTACTTCAGTATATGTTGACAGAACAAATCACCACCTTATCATTTCGCGGACATCACTATTGCAGCTATACTTACATCCTCGCTCCTTATTTGAGCTTTGCCGCTCTTCATTTTTCTGGACTTGCAGTGCACTCCGCGGTTCTCCTTGGGGTGCTGGGCTTAACAATAACATCGTCAAACCTGACTCGCCTTTTTTATGTCTCATCGCACACATGGTGTTCCTAAGACAGGATCGTCATCTCTCTTCCATTGCATGCATCGCCACTCCTCTATCCCTCTACATCCCTAGACTGTCGTCTATATCGTCTCTATTATCGGGTTCTGGTAGTCTCTCTCCCTCCGTCCATTAGAGTGGGCAGATGGTGTCAAAAGTGTCGGGGGGGGGGGGAAACATACTTGGCTCAGCGGTAGAGTGGAGCCATGACAGCGTGTGAGGAAGCAACCGATGCTGAAAGACATAAGTTAGGGTCAGGTCCAGACAGGATGACAGTGGTTAACAGATAAGGGAGGAATGAGGGAACGAGAGAGAGAGACTGCCCTGCTTTATATACCGAAATTTACCGTCTGAACGCAAAAGAGTACTAAAATAAACATGCATGGTTTCAACAAACATCCAGATTACCTATACATGCCTTGTACAGTATATTTCACACCAAACTTTATACCTTTCACACGCACACACACACATGCAATGTTGTCAACACAGCGCTTAGAAGTAGCATTCGCATAGGGGGAGGTAACTCTGAAAGAAACCTCGTTCAAAGTATCGAAGTGAATCATCTTAGTGTATATAGGATCTTAGTAGATACCTTGAAAGCTAGCTCTCTCTGTAGTAGTGACAGCAGTCATATTAAAGAGCATTTTTAGCTAAAGCCTCTCTTACCTGCACCCACCCCCTCCCCCCAATTTGTTAAACGGCCCTTTATTAATTTTTTTAACCTTTTTACCTTTTTTTTCATTTAGAGAGGCCAGATTGAACATGAATCTAAATCACGTAAATGTATCTTGTCCTGAAAATGCTTCATTAAAACTTGGATAGTGGAATTCCAGAGACCTGATATAGCCGGAAGATGGGATAATACACAGTTCATTCACCTTGATTTATTTCCCTTCTCTTCCCCCCCCCCCCCCCCCCCCCCCCCCTCCCTGTTTTTTTCTCTCCATAACCCAATGTTTAGAGTTGGCTTGAAGTTTTTTTTGGTGGGTTGTATTTAGTTTGGTGTGGCACTGGATGATGTTGGGTTTTTTGTTGCTGTAGTTGAATGAACATTTTAGGTCACACAAGTTTTCATAACAGTTTATTGTCCTTGCAGGATGAAGAAGATGGGTCTGAACACGTACATGTATGCTCCCAAAGATGACTGCAAGCACAGGGTGTACTGGAGGGAACTCTACTCGGTGGAGGAGGCGGGTAAGTCATCTCTTGTGTTGCATTTGTGTCTTTTATTTACCATGAGACAGGGTTCGTACAGGTCATGGAAAACCTGGAAAGTCATGGAATTTGATTTTTCATTTTCCAGGCCTGGAAAGTCATGGAATTTCAACGTAGGTCATGGAAAGTCATGGAATTTAAGAAAGAAAAAAAAGAAAGAAAAAAGACGTTTTCTAGGCTGTGCTTCGCGCGATACTCTCAATCTAATTTTAAACGCTGAGCACGTCAGGAAAACGTGCCCTTGCATCCCATTGGTTAATTCTGAAGGCTCGTGTGCCTTCTGCTTCCTGATGGTTCTTTGGCTAGGTGACCTCGTTTCATTTCCTCGCCGGTCCAGTCAGTTCGTTCAAACGAGGACAGAGTGAAAAGAGATTGTTTTGTTTGTAGTGCAGTGTTTCTTTGAGAATCAGATTATCATCATGCCTGGAAAGTGTCGCTTTCAAGACTCTTGGACAGGAGACCCTGAATACCGTGAGTGGGTCATGCGAGCGAGAGTGGATGGGATGGCAAAGTGCCGATTTTGTGAAAAAGACTTTGATGTATCCAACATGGGAGCGGCAGCGTTGAAAAGCCACATGAAAGGTGTCGCGCACCAGGCGCGTGCTAAAAAACACCAAGAAGAAAAGAGCAAACGTCAAACACGAATATCAGATTTTGTTCAAACTGCAAAAAATGCTGAGACAGTGCTTCAAAGGTGGTGGTTCCAGCTGGCGCTGCTACGCCGGTCGATACTAGGCCTGCACCCACTGGCAGTGGCAGTAGATCTACTGGGATTGACACTTTCTTGACAACAGAGGACACACTGAAAGCAGAAATTTTGTGGACTTTGAAAATGGTCATCTCCCACTTCTCATTCTCCAGTACCAAAGGAATGAACGAGCTGTTCCGTCGCATGTTTCCCGACAGTGTCATCGCCTCCAAGTTTGCCTTGAGTGAAAGCAAAGCCCGGTACTTGACAACTTTTGGTCTGGGGCCACATTTCTTAGACATGCTCAAGGCAAAGGCCCGGTGTGACATCGCCGATGGTAACTAATCGCGCATGGTTCTGCGCATGCGTCAAAACCGAAAGTGACGCGTGTATCGCGCCTTGTTCAAAGGTGATGTGCCGCGAGACTTTAGATTTTGTGTTTTCGGTCAATAAATGAACACATTGACCGAAAAACACAAAATCTAAAGTCTCGCAGCACATCACCTTTGAACAAGGCGCGATACACGCGTCACTTTCGGTTTTGACGCATGCGCAGAACCATGCGCGATGAAGTTACCATCGGCGATGTCACACCGGTCTTCTGATTCTCTGGTGCTGCCCTTTGATGAGTCCCTGAATGCTGAACTTCAGAAGAAACAGCTGGATATCCATGTCCGATTTTGCTATTTACCATTTGGCGCTGGATCAAAATGGCGACCGCATGTCTGTTTCAAAATGTTGCTGTTTCTAACGTAATTTGGTCAAATATAGTTCAGCCTTTTGTTCCGTAGACGCAGCTGCTTGAAGAAAGCGGAAACAGCGGATTTATAGAACGCTTTGCATCATTCCGCTTTGTGGCAGCGACAACAAGATGGCGGACAAAATGCCGCCATCACCACTTCGTGCAATTACTTTGATTGAAATTTTCGACGACGACGACTTGACTGCAGTACTACAAGCTACAGCAGCATCAACGTTCATATCCTTGTATGCACTGCAGCTTTTTAATCCTTGAAAAATGATCCCAGCGCACAACACTTGAACAAGTTCCTCCAATCATCGGGGTATAAGAAGAAGAAGACAGCGCACGGTCACGTGACGGTGACATGCAGTGAACATTGCAAGTATTCTTCCCCAAAACATGCAAACTACGATCAAGTTCATAAGCAATTTGAACATAAAATAAAAATGTAATCTCCCTTCACACTTTCCGCCACGTATAAGATATAATTTATCATGCGTCAGCTCACAATTGATGTACTTGTCTTCACCGAAACGATAACCTCAATAGTGTCCGCCATTTTGCTGACAGTCTTGGCATTCATTTTTTACCGCTACGCAGCGCTGCCAGCGCTTTTTCCCAGCGACGCGCAGCAGAGGGTTTCACAGAAGCAGCGCTGACAGCTGCTTACAGCGGCTGAGCTTACGGAACACGCTGCTGGTTTAATTAGAATAGCTTAAATATATCATATTCAAGAAGGGGATAACGATATATATGCTCATTTCTAAGCCATTTCGAAGACATTAGCGCCATTTCGGTAAATAGCATGACCGTCAAAATCACACAATGGCGAGTAAGAGCGTGACGGCGCAGATGCAATTTTGACGGACAAATCAGTTTAAATCGGTTAGTTTATTGGGGTTTTTGTTTCAGTTTATGCTAGAACAATGATTTAGGAAGATATTTATTGCAATATTTTGCACATATTGGAAATAGTATTGTAGAACTCGGGACCTTCAGCAAGTGCTAAATAGACGCCGCACGCGATGTTCGAAGAAATTTCATCAGACCGGAAGTGGCCGTCGGTTCGATAGAATCCACTTTTTCTAGGATTCGCACATATCAATAACATAAAATACCAATGTAACATGAAAGATGAAAGTCTTTCTGAGTTGTCTATTTTTTTTACTCACATGCGAAGCAAAAGTGAGTCTATGTACTGAGCCGTGTCGTCCGTCCGTCCGGGCGTCCGTCCGTCCGTCCGGGCGTCCGGGCGTCCGTAAAAACTTAAACGTTGGATTTTTCTCGGAGACTATTAAGTCTATCAACACCAAATGTGGCATGATGGTGTATGATGACAAGGCCTCAAAAAACATACATAGTGACTTGACCTTGCTTCAAGGTCAAGGTCACAGGAGCCATAAATGTGGTCTCAAAAACAGTCATTTTTCACATTTTCCCAATTTTCTCCCACGTTATTGAGAATGGCGACCTTAGCTACAAGTGGTATATAGGTCAAAGCAAGCCCTATCTTTTGATACCAGTTTGGTTGACCTTGCTTCAAGGTCAAGGTCACAGGAGCTCTTCAAAGTTGGATTGTATACATATTTTGAAGTGACCTTGACCCTGAACTATGGAAGATAACTGTTTCAAACTTAATAATTATGTGGGGCACATGTTATACTTTCATCATGAGACACATTTGTTCACATATCATCAAGGTCAAGGTCACTTTGACCCTTATGAAATGTGACCAAAATGGGGTAGTGAACCACTAAAAGTGACTATATCTCATGGTAGAAAGTGCCAATAAGCACCATTGTGCTTCCTATGTCTTGAATTAACAGCTTTGTGTTGCATGACCTTGGATGACCTTGACCTTGTGTCAAGGTCACATGTATTTTGGTAGGAAAAATGTGTAAAGCATTTCTTTGTGTATGATGTCATTGGTAGGTTTAGTTGTTTGACCTTGACCTTGAAGGTCACCTGAAGGTCATATAAAGGTCAAGGTCAAGCATGTGAGTCGTATGGGCTTTGCCCTTCTTGTTTTAGCTAGTGGTAGGATTCCGTGGTAATTTGTATCAAATCTTTAGGCTACTACAGTACTAGCCAAAATGCACTCGGCAATACCACTTCACTTTCATGGCTAATTGTGGACAATCCACAAAATATTGTGAATAAAAACAAGAATGAAAGTTGTTTATGAAGCAGAAGGTTTCAAGAACATGTGTCGTGTAGTTTTGTGTTAATGCGTCTTATTTCCGCTGAGAACATACAAGCCGATTACGTAAAAAAAACACCCTCCGCCACTACCGACTCGCGGTGGCTCGACGGAGTTTGCATTTCGCGACTCGGGTTAGTCTCTTCTAAACACTCGTCCATCGAAGTTTCTCATTTGATCAAGTTGAAACTTTACTACTCATTAGAGGAAAGATTGCTCTTTCGTTTGGTGTATGTTTGAACTTCCGGTGAAAATCGAAAGACGAGTTATGGATGAAAGTTCGAACGTCAACGGACATTTTGTTAAAATTTGCTCACTCCCGCTTTTCCGATCTCAATTTTCGTACAGACACCCTCGGATTCTACAAGATTTCCCCATTCCAACGCTATATTCGATGTTAATGTACGATGAATCTACTTTTTGTCTAGCGCCCGGATTGTGCGCTTGAAAGGAGAAAACAGGCGTAAATTTTCCACCTGTTTGTGTGTACATCGGACCGCAATGGCGTTGTGTAGACGCGTGCTCGATTACCACATTCAGCGTGCGTTAATCGTTGAAGCACCAGACAATTTGGGACAAAAGTATCATCATTTTAAGGAGTACTTGTTTGAAAATTTTCTGCATTTGTCAGTTTTTGAATCAATCTGCTGTAAAAATAATAAAAAGAATTAGATTTTTTTACAACGGGTGTATTGTGCGTGAGTTTGGTCGTGCGCCATACACTTTTCTCTGTAAAATTGTCATGTATCACAGTACGCTAGGTCATGGAAAATGATGTTGAAGGTCATGGAAAGTCATGGAAAAGTCATGGAATTTTGTATCTAAAAACATGTACGAACCCTGATGAGAACAGTGTATGTAAGTGACCAGCCTTTACCAAGGATTTAAACCCAATGCTGAAGTGAAGAAGGGGTGGGGTAAGAAAACTTCCTCCATCAATACATCTATACAATTGCCATTGTATAGATACAGCTAATGTGGACTATGTGGCATTGAGTAAAGCTTTATGATGAAACTGCATAAAAGCTGTATGGCAGGGACAGAGGAAAAAATAGCTCTGCTGTCTTCTGCAGACAACCTGACCAGCCTGATCCAGGCTGCCCATGGCTGTGGCATCTCCTTTGTCTACGCCATCTCCCCTGGCCTGGACATGACTTTCTCCAAGGATGTGCAGTACCTGAAAAGGAAGCTGGATCAGGTCAGTGCTCCCCTAGAACTCCTTGACGTACTATTTATTAACCTTCCTTTCTGGTAGTTGTGGTGATAACTTTTTGCCCTGTAGTCAAGTGCATGTAGACTAGTAGCCTGAAGACATGATATTGGAGTGATAGAATGCAAGGCAAGACAATTAAAATAGACAATTCAATTTGTAGGACTTGTGTAGATTGCCAGATTCACCTAGAATGTATGCTGCTCAAGTTCTAATAATTTGTATGACTGGTGCAAGTTTGCCTGATAAATTTAGACCATGTGCTGCCAAAGTTCTGAGAAGTGGCCTGATAAGTATAGTGTGTACTGCCCAAGAATAGAAAAGTGGCCAGACACAGAATGCATGCTGCGTGATTTGAGAGTCAGAGTGGCATGCTAACTCTAAAATTATATAACTTTGTGAAGGTGGTGTGATTTTGACTGTATAGGTGGTGTGAAAGCATGCTTTGCTGTACTTTTCAGGTGGGCCAATTTGGCTGCAATGCCTTTGCCATCCTGTTTGATGACATTGACCCTGAGCTGTGTGAGGCTGATAAGAGTGTATTCCAGTCCTCGGCCCATGCCCAGGTGTCCGTCACTAACGAGGTCTTCCAGCACCTCGGCCAGCCCAACTTCCTCTTCTGCCCTACAGGTGAGTTGACTAGTCTTCCATCCTGCATGGTAGTCTGCAGTAGCTTCGTCTCCATGAATTGGTTGTGATTTTATGTCTCAGTAATGGCTGGTCCTATGGCTGTAAGTTAGCAAGATTTTTCTCTTTTTTCTCCTTCCATTAATCTTTCGTGTGTGTTGCACAGATTTTTGTGAAGACTTGTTGTTGTGTTTCAGAATACTGTGCCTCAAGAGCCCTTCCTACAGTTACCCTGTCTGGCTACCTCAACACACTTGGATGCAAACTGCTGCCTGGCGTCGACATCCTTTGGACTGGTGAGTAATAGTTTTTCTTCCGGAATTGGGGAACCCTTTTTAGTTCCTTCAAGAAATGCTGTGCAGACAGAAATAATGGAAGGAAACTGTTGAAAAGTTGGTCGCTCTGCTGATTTGAAGTTCTGTACTAGAGCAAATTGTTTGACTTGAATTCTTTACAATGAGATGATTTGCTGTTTCAGGCCCCAAGGTTGTGAGCAAGAAGCTGAGCATCCAGTCCTTGGAGGAGATTGCCTCGGTGCTGCGGAGGCCACCAGTGATCTGGGACAACATCCATGCCAACGACTATGATCCCCGCCGCATTTTCCTTGGTCCCTATGACTACCGATCCCCCGAGATCATCCCCTACCTCCGTGGTGTCATGACCAACCCCAACACAGAATTCGAGGCCAACTACATCCCCTGCCACACCCTAGCCCAATGGTGCAAGTCTAACCCTGAGAGAGTCAAGAAAGACATCATCTCATGTAAGTAGAGATGTTCAGTAGAGGAAAGAAATGACTCCACTTGACCTGATCTCAGTTAATGCTGTGTTGTAGTTGCAAGAAGAGACAGAATGTTCAGATGTGATCTTGCAAACCTGTGGCATGGTTGTTGTCAATTAAAGGGCCATTAGTCCTAGCTGTGCTGGATTGACAGAAAATAAAATGCCAAGTATTCTGCTGAGACTACTAAAGTATTGTTATGATGAGAGTGCAATTCTTTCTACGAGTGCTTGTTTCTGTATCTCACCTTGTTCATAGACAGGAGGGATGTTGTCACACTGAGTGACCTACATTGTACAATGTTTTGGTTACAGCTGAACGCCTGAGCCCTGTGGCTGCCGACATCAAGCTGGAGACTGAGAATGAGTTGATTGCTGAGAATGATCTGCCGTGCCGCCTGGACTCGCGCTACCAGGCCTGTGAGGCACTGAAGGCTGCCCTCGCCGAGTGGCAGCACGAAGTGAACGCTTCCCGCCATGCTTCCCGGAAGCAGATGCCCCCATCCTTCCCACCCTTCACAGCTGTCTCTGTCAACACATGTGGTGCCACGTCTGCTGGCAACGTCACAGTTCCTATCCCCCCAGTGGTCCCCATCCCAGAACTTGCTGCCCCTGCAGTGAGCACCCTGGTTGAAGCCCTGGAGAACCCTTCCTTCATGCAGCCGGCCAGCATGAACATAGTCAACAGTCTGGTGGACGTGTCCGAGTCTGAATCGGAGACTGACTCCATCACTGACTCGAGTGAGGCCACAGAGCCCATGGAGTGTGCCCCTGTGCCCATGGAGGTGGCCAAGGCAGTGCCAGCAGAGCACATGCAGGAGGAGATGGAGGCTGTAGTGGAGACCAGCAAGACTGAGTGCTCCTTGACGCTGGAGGAGCTGTCACTCATGGTGGACCTTTTCTACCTGCCATTCGAGCATGGCACTCGTGGCCTGGAGATTCTGGCCGATATGCACTGGCTCATCAACAATGCCCACTACTGCCGCATGAACAAGAAAAAGTCTGAGGTTAGTTGTCAAGTCTGCCTTGATATGTGGAAATTTAAGGGGGCACATGGCATAGAAAACGGGGGTATCAGAAAGAAAATCATTGCTCAGCAACTGTTTCAGCTATCTTAATGAAACTTTGCACACAATACAAACACACAACAAGGATAATTCGCATCAATTTTTATTGTTCTAGATTGACTAGTTCTTGTTATATAACACAATCACTGAAAAATGCACGTTACAATTTTCTCCCTCCTACCAAACTACAAGGATCAAACTTTAGGATCAGCAATGGTTGCGTACAAAGACCTATATTTTGCTATAAAACATTATAAATGTATTTATAACATTTACAAATGTTTCTGGTGATGAGTGGCATTTACACATGAAAAAAATGTTGCCGGCATGACAAGATTCAACTTTATTTAAAAATTAACTAATAAAGTTACAGATTTCTAACTAGCCTTATAGCTATTAGCGTCCATTTATATACAAACAAGCAAAGTTTCTTCATTCTATCTTTATTCTAAGTCACATTGTTAAAGGGGAGAAAAATATTACCGTAGAAAAATGAAAACCACTTTTTGAGAAATTTGACTTAAAAGTTTGAGAAAGTTTACAGTTGTATAACAATTGAACTAAAAAAGATACATATTTCTAACATGATTTTTGACTCACATGCGAAGCAAAAGTGAGTCTATGTACTGAGCCGTGTCGTCCGGGCGTCCGTCCGTAAAAAACTTAAACGTTGGATTTTTCTCGGAGACTATTAAGTCTATCAGCACCAAATGTGGCATGATGGTGTATGATGACAAGGCCTCAAAAAACATACATAGTGACTTGACCTTGCTTCAAGGTCAAGGTCACAGGAGCCATAAATGTGGTCTCAAAAACAGTCATTTTTCACATTTTCCCAATTTTCTCCCACGTTATTGAGAATGGCGACCTTAGCTACAAGTGGTATATAGGTCAAAGCAAGCCCTATCTTTTGATACCAGTTTGGTTGACCTTGCTTCAAGGTCAAGGTCACAGGAGCTCTTCAAAGTTGGATTGTATACATATTTTGAAGTGACCTTGACCCTGAACTATGGAAGATAACTGTTTCAAACTTAATAATTATGTGGGGCACATGTTATACTTTCATCATGAGACACATTTGTTCACATATCATCAAGGTCAAGGTCACTTTGACCCTTATGAAATGTGACCAAAATGGGGTAGTGAACCACTAAAAGTGACTATATCTCATGGTAGAAAGTGCCAATAAGCACCATTGTGCTTCCTATGTCTTGAATTAACAGCTTTGTGTTGCATGACCTTGGATGACCTTGACCTTGGGTCAAGGTCACATGTATTTTGGTAGGAAAAATGTGTAAAGCATTTCTTTGTGTATGATGTCATTGGTAGGTTTAGTTGTTTGACCTTGTCCTTGAAGGTCACCTGAAGGTCAAGGTCATATAAAGGTCAAGGTCAAGCATGTGAGTCGTATGGGCTTTGCCCTTCTTGTTCAATTTTGGCATCCATTTCTACATATGCAAGCAAACTTTGAGGTAATAAACTTCATCCTAAATCTATCAAATTCAAAGGCAAAAGCATCAACCTTGAAAATAATCCACAAACTTGTAAGAAACACGTGATCATGGAGGCAGAGGCAGTTGTTCCCATTCGCTTGGTGACATGGTTGACAAAGTCAATCTTCTGCACATCCACTCCCTCACCATATACTCTGGCCTGATTCACTCTGGAGTGTGCCTTCCCATCCCCATCCCCCAACATCTCCACATATCTGAAGTTGTGCAGGGCTTCAGACCTGCTCCACAGAATGACAGCAGCCTCTACCTCCATTGCCTGGGAAGAGCAGTGAACTGTCTTCTGGCACTCCTCTTTATGCTTTCCCTTCCACTCCTCAAACTTGGCAGTCTGCTTTCTGCCCTATCTCACATCTGTGGCAATAGTTGGACAGAGTCACATAGTCCACCACAAGACCTGAGAAGACCTCTATCACAGTGGCAATACCACAGTGTGAAGTTCGCCCTCGCTTGTGCCAGGTTCCATCGAAGGAAACTGAAATGTCCAGGTGTCCATCAGGATTTGGTTCGCCAATGTTCATCTCGGCGTACAGCACTCGCACTTGTTCCGCTGCCTCCTGAAGCTGCTTGTCAGCTGCCCAACGAGCTCCTGAGTGGACAGCTTTCTGGTAAAACTGCCAAGTCTTCAGGTGCATGGGCGGTGGCATATTCATCAAAGCAAAAAACCTCGTCAATTGGGTAAATCTGATTCCTGTCGAAGTTGCTACTATGACGAGGCGGCAGTTGACATTGAATCCTCTGTGCGTAGTGCCCGTCTTGGATGATGTTGCGAGCTGACTGATGATGGTGCCACACGCCGAACACTGAATTTGAAGCTGGCAAGGAGAGCCCATCCTCGCTGTTTCGACCTCCGTCACAGCTCTCACACTCAAAGGCAGAGAATAGCTCGTTCAGACTCCTCATACTGACAATGAGGTTGACATCAGTCTGATCAGAAAGGCCTGCGCTCGTCTCGCTTGAAGTAGCACGATGGAAGCGACCCATTTTCTTTGCGGACACCGATTTAGTTGATGTGGAGGCTGTTGGTGTCAATCTAGACGCCGCTTCAGTCGATGTGGAGGCGATCGGTACTAATTCCCCAACTCTGGAGGCTGTTGGCGTCAAATCCTCTCCTCTGGAGGCAACAGCTGATGAATCTTTTTCTTCCATCTTGCATCTCTTTCTCTTTTTCCCATACTGATGTTGACTGCCATATCTTCGATTTCTTCGGAATTTAAGGGGAGATGCTACAGGATGATATGGTGAAAATGAAAGACTACTAGAGATTCAAATTTTTTTGCTGAAGTATGGCTTGATAAGTAGAATACAAAATAACTTTCAGATCTGAAAAAAAAGAAGTTTTTGACTCTTTGTAAATTAAAAAGGTATTAAAAATGTGCAAAATTTGGCAAACTTTGAAAATAAATTTAAAATCAACAACACATCAGAATAACTTCTAGTTAGTTTTATTGGAACAATCATCATTACACAAACATTTCTGTGTATCCATATGACTGACACTCAACAGGAATTTTTTTTCCAATATTTCTATCCTCATTATCATAATTGATGCATAAATCTACATAATGATAATAATGAAAAATTGTACAATTTCCACACTTCTCATAATTTACTCAAATCAATACACAGAATGATAAAACCAATTATGTTCAACATTCTGACAAAATCTGGAGACAATTGACACTTTTTTTCTTGAGTTATTTGCTTTTATGTGAAAAAAACTTTCTCAAAATATGCGTTTTGAGAAAATCAGGAAAGAAGATTGCAAATGTGTCTAACAAGTCAAAGATAATTGTATTTTCAACTAAAACTGACATTTATGTACAGCCATACACCTGACAAAGCAAAACCCACAAAGTTTCAAAACTGGAATTATGTTCAGAATTTACACAATTATTACAAAACCTCTCCACCCTCAAACTCTGGAACTACGGCTATTCCAAGTCTTTGGAAAAATACACAGAATTGGTTGCTAATAATTTTCAGAAATACAAACATACATACCTCTAACTGGAAATGATATTTTTTGTACAGGCATGCACTTATAAAGCAAATTCTACAGCATTTCTGCACTAGAATCATCTTCTGATATCACAGACATGTTCATTCAAACTCTCCAGCCCCATACTGAGGACCCTCTGTAGCTTCAAGCCTAGCTAGGACTTGTTTTGCTGCCTGCTGCCTTGTCTTTCTGACCTGTCTGCTCTTTGCCTCTGCTGCTTTCTCAGCCTGGACTATTCTTCTAGTGTCCTGTCTCTGCATGAGAGCCAACTGGGCCTCATTTGGAGCAATACCTAGAAGCTTCAGCCTGTCACTGGTTGCCTGGACACCAGCATTGAACTTGGTGATTGCCATGTCAGCAGCACACTGCACTCTTGCTCTGCCAACAAAGACTGACTTTGGACAGTACACCCATAGTATGTTATTCAAGCTCTCATTTGCATTCTGAGTGGCCCCTTTCCTCAACCTGTCCACAAGATTGCCATCTGACATGCGCTCATAGATGGGCATCACATGCTCAGCCACATCTTCTGCCAGACAAGTACCAATGGTGCTCTCATCATGGTTGGGTTGTGGATTCCCCAACTTCTTTGCCTTGTTGAAGATGCACCATCCATCTTCTGGGCAGTTGTCATGGTGTGGAGAAATGATGCCCAAATGGCTGACTGCATTTTCTCTGGATCTCCAACATTAGATCTGATTGCCCGACCATAGTAGGCCTGCAACTTGTTGATCTTAGCTAGTGTCAGCCTTCCCTCACCCTGACCTCCCAGTTTCTTTTCCTTCTGCACTTTTCTGAGGGCTGTGCCCATGCGTTTCTCTGCATGGTTGATACAATCAAGTTTTGTGATGGGGTGTTCTTCCCCATAAAGGCTCATCTTCTGTAGGGCTGTGAAAGTAGCTGCATCTCCATCACTCAGAATGCAAGTGTAGCGAAAGCCATACAACTGCAGTGACCTAGCCCAGATTCTTCTGGCTGCCTCTGCCTCCATGGCTTTTGCAGAGCCATCAAAGTTCATGTCACACTGCTCATGCTTGGCCTTCCAGTCAAAGAATGCCTGAGTCCCTTTTCCATACTTTGCTTTGGCCAAGGCACAAGCATGGCAGTAGTTTGACAGAACTTCCCTGTCAATGCAAAAGCCAGTGGTGATCTCAATAACAAAACCAACACCATGGTGAGAGCTGAAACCTCGCTTTTGCCATGTGCCATCATAGCTCACAGTGAGATCTACAACTCCATTGTCTCCTAGATCTTGTGACATAGCAGAGATTAATTTTGCTGAAGCCTGAAGATAGTCATCTGCCACCTGTGCAGACAGGGCAAACAACTTCTTCTGATGTTTTGTGTAGGTTTTGGCATGCATTGAGGGAAGGCCTAGCAGAACCTTAAATTTCTCAAGTGCTTCATGCCCCTTGCCAAGCTCATGAGACAACATTGTCATAAGGGTGTTGATCTCATAGGGAGCGACCTTGGAACTTTCCCCACCAAGTCTAGAAGATGAGTAGACAGACTCACTCTCATATGGACAGGAGGTACATTTCAGAGACAAGGATTCTGCGAATCCCATTGGTCGCCCACCCTTCTCAATGGCAAGTCCATTCTCAAAGCAACTTGGGCAGACAACATCTTCCAACAGTTTATTCACTTGCCCCAAGTCAGTGATGCACCAAACACGAGGAGGTAGCTGGTCTTGCTCCTCCTGTCGGCCGCCCTCAGGAACAGCAGGGAGGAACTCCTTGCTTGCCATCAATGACTGTAACTTTTTTCGAGCTGCAACCTCTTCCTGGTGCCTGGAGAAAAAAACCCAGTCAATTCATTACTAACTTCCACCAAATTGTATAGAGCTGTTTAGCAAACACAGAATCAGAATCAGAATCAGCTGTTCGTGAGAGCAATTTGTTCACAACACTGAAAAGATCGAGTTCTTTCAATCTAGAAATAATTCAAATGCTTCCTATAGCAAGCTGTAAATGTCAGAACTTTTCAAGATACTAGATTGATAAAATCCAAATAGAAATTATGTACTTACTCCTCGCCGTGGAACGAACATGACGGCATCTGCTCCGGAGGTTGCGTGGACGCTTCCTCGATCGCCTCCTCGCTGGTCGAACTCGAAGCACCTTCTCTTGCAATCTTCCATCGCTTTTGTACGGCTGCCTTGTTCAATGCTTGCCGCCTCCTCTTTCCACCCTTGGGAGTCGGAATGGGCTCAGATTTTTCAGCCATCGCGATGAAATTGCACAGAAACGCATTCAATTCGCAGCTCGCACAAGTGCCTTCGCAGATGTAAACAGTGCCAGCGGAATTGCCTCGGCCAACTTCGGCTTGCTCAGAACGAGTCCGCAAGTAATCGGCAGCCAATCAGATCGCTGCGTTATAACAGCTGTTAGGCTGACGTCACAACGAGCTCGTCCGAGGACTGATATGGGCATTTCCGTGACTCTCGGGAGATTTCGCGGCCATCTGGCACCTCCATATATAGAAATTTCCGCTCGATCTTGGCGGGAGCAGATAGTCCGAATCTTCCCGAGCACGCTGATATGCAATATAAGGGGGTTGATAGAAAATGTCTGCCTCAACGAAAGGCCGAAAGGTGATTGTTTTTTGAAACTCTGCTGTGCACAGTCCCCACCCCACCGTTATATAAAAATTCGAAAAAAATACTTAGATGATGAAAAAAAGAAATCTAGCCAGAGAAAGATGTTGTACAGACATTGAAAATTCAGAAATTGCTCAGATCTCAATTTCGATTTTTTGAGCGAAATTCGACTGCTAGCCAGCCGTGTCTCCCCTTAAGCATGCTGCAGCGTTCAAACGACAGCCATCATGACTCCGCTGATGTATGCTTGTCGTTATACGCGGGAATAGCCGATCGTTGCTTCGGGCATTTCCGTAGATCACTTCCACTGCGATCACGCGCTGGCCTCGTGAAACCTGTCCAATCACAGGCAAGCTCACTAGCCGACCTCTATTTTGTTGGCTTTCATTGGTAGCGCTGGCTTCCGATTTTCGCTTCGTGTTCCTTCGTACTGCATTCGTTTCCGCCGGAAATAGACGCCACTGAGAGCCGAGTGACCGCGCTACGCACTGATAACAAACATGAAGCATGTTTTGAGGAGGAAGGTGCCGTATCCAAGCACTCAAAATGACACTTTTTGACTTCCATGTTAGGTTTTTTCACAACTTCAGCGATGGGTACCTCTCAAAACTAATTAAATAAAAATGAAGGAATGAAAAGCTCGCAAATCGACCTTGCCCATGTGTTATTGAGACTCTGTAGACCTCGTTTCCGAGTATAGCTCAAAACTTGAGTTTTGACGATTTTTCACGAAAGTGACTACGCCGTGTGCCCCCTTCAAATTTCCAGCATAAGTTAGATTTGAATTTTGTTCAATCTAGTCTCTATTTAAAAATGTGTAAAGAAAAGGCCAACCAACCAACTCTTGTGTGTGTGTGTGTGTGTGTGTGTCCATATTGCTGTAACCATAACTCCACTATCTCCACCCCCAAGGGATTGTCATTATCGGGTGTTAACATGCCTGTAAGTTCTAAGTTGGTGAATGTACACAGGATTGCTGTCTGGTTTTCCAGAAGCAGGAGTGGGAGGAGAAGGCTGCCAAGATGCAGAACCACTTCAACACCATCAATCAAATGGTCAGCAAGTTCCTAGACATCCCCAACAAGTCCCTGGTGCAGACCATGTATCCCTACATCTGGGACTTCATGGGCATTCTCAAAGTGGCTGAGGCCTTCATCAAATGGCTGGGTGAGTCCAAGCTCTCTCCTGCTTGTGCTGTATGAAAACAGAAAATGTCTGAAAGACCCCAGTGTTAGAAAATTTTGTGGAAATGATGACGGTAACATTTATAAGAAATTGACATGTGCATGGAATTCACATATGGATGCTACACGTATATACACTGGATAAATTTGTCAGTGTGTAATGTTACATGTTTATTAAGTTATGAATATAAAGCAAGTTGAATTAGTTCTTTATTGATTGTTCATTCAAAGGTGCCTGAAGCTATGACAGTAAAAAACCGTAAGTAATGTTATATTACCTTCCTCTACAAAGCACTGAAGTCCACAAAGTCGCTGACCTTACTAACACTTCTCTTGATCGTCCTGTTCCAGGTCTTGGACGCGTGCCATATGTGTCAGTCTGCCAGATGCAGAGCCGTGTGACATGTAGGGATCTTCCTGATCTGTTCCACTTCACTGGTCTGCCCCCAGCGGATCACAACCTTGCTTTGCACAGTGCTTTAGAGTTCAAAGATGGTCACCCTCGTGTGATTTTACCAATTCATGATGAGGCTTTGCTTGAAGCTGTTGATAGAAAGACGAGGATGTTCTTGGCACGACTTCAGTGTAGTTGTGTCTTTGTTGAATCAGGCAGGTATTGCCAGCAGTAACTTGATGTCTTGATTTCCAGGTGCGTCTTGCACTAGCCATGGTGACGGCTGAGTCCATTCCTCTTGGAATGGACATAGTGGTCACTGTCCCCAACTGCTGGGTTGATCCTGTGGGAGGGATGAACCCAGCACACAATGGGTCATTGAAATCTGCAGCTTCAACTAATCCTCATTTTTCTTTGCCTCAACAGATTCCTCTGCTAATTACAGGAAAATTTTACCTGGACTTTTCCAGGAGAGATCAAAGAATATCACCATTCCATGGGCTTCAAGCATCTGAAAGACAGCATTGCTCTAAAATCCTTTGGGTTGTGAATTGATAAAGTGTCTCCTCTGTGCAAAGCAAGGTCCGTTTGTCTCTCCAAGGCATGATAACTAAAGCCTCCACTCTTGGCTCTTTGGGTGTTGTTTGGGAACTTTCGTCAGGGACGGGACTCTAAAGGTAAGCCAACTTATCTGGTGGATTCCAAGGTGGCATTGCTGCAGTGTTTAGAGTGAGTACAATTGGGTGGGAAAATACATTTATGTAACTGTATAGTGTAAATGTGGGGATGAATGTAACAGATCTTTTGAGGTCTCCTGGGATTTAAGACTTGGTAGCTGTTGTGGGCATCTCAGTAGTGTGATTGTCATCACTTTGCAGTGGGGCTCTTTCAATCTAGCCCCAAGTCCTCAATGATGCTGTGGCTTTACTCCAGCCTACGAGTGCCTGACTAAAGTATCATGGCCTCGTGAACCCCAGGCTACTTTTGGGGTAACAATGCCACCTCAGCCCACCTTTTCTCCAGCTGTTTCTTGTTTCTAATGAATTTTCTCCTTTTTTTCTCCCCCACATACAGGGTTTACTAGTGGATATAGAGAGGCTTTCTTGAGCGGAGACCAAGAGCCATGGGTGTTCCGTGGCGGCTTGCAGGCTGAGTATCAAGTATGTATACAGTGGACTCCGCCCAGCCCTTTTGCCTCCAGATGTGTGTGCGAGCATTAATCTGGATTTTCCTCTACCAGAACCCAAAGCGCCCTTGCCTAATTTATTTTCTTCATTTCAGCCAACTGCTCAGTTTTTGCACTTGTCATTGAGTGAGCCCTTTCTTTGCAGGTTTGCGCTGTCGCATTGCGATCTGAAATGGTACCTCGTCTCTCAGGAACACCAAATTTTACAAATACTTTTTTATCTATTTGACCTCTTGAAGTGTCTTGAGAAAGTCTTCGAGCTACCATTTCAGATAATGCTTTCTTAATACTTTGTTACAGAGACTGTGCGAATGCGTTTACTATCAGGGGACTGGGACCATCAGTCTGTTGCGTTGATCATTTTGCCGGAAGCAGTGCCTGCCTGCACTGTAATTAATTGAAGATCCCAATTTACCTGGATCTGTATGAGCAAGGGATTTGAAACGTCTCTTCACATCTGGTTTCATGGACCCAAATAGGTTCGTGGAAGATGGAAGTGAAGGCTACATGCTGATTGAAGTTTGGCAGGCACTCTTCTGAGCGGCTGGCTGATGCATTTCAGACCCCTGATGACTCAAGTAATGCGGAGCCACTCCTGGAAGTGCAAAGACTGAGCTGTTGGTCGCGCTGAATGTGCCAGATGGTATCGTAGCTCGTCGGTAGTTTATTCTATCTTGCTGTTTTGAATAATTATTCTGTAATGGACTTCTTAGTTGCCTTATATGTGTGTGCTCAGACCGAGTTGTGCTGTCTGTTTGCTGGCCAGAGTGACTTGGGCAGGTCAGACAATCTGTGATCACTGTTGTAGCGCCTGCTCCCCATGGAGTCTGCTCAGGACCTCTTCTTCCTGAAGCCACCCGAGAACCTCATCGAAAAGAACTACAACTACCGCCCATATGTGTGTGCGGATGAGGTTAGTGAAACGTCCTCATTAATTTGTTTGCATAAGTGTTACGTGTGCGGAGTTCCAAGTTTAGTTAAGCAGTAAGTATCTTGAAAGTCAATTTGTGAAAATCCTAATGTCGTGGACTTTCAATCATCACTATTTGTCTGTTACTCATGCTTTGGACTATCGGCCTCCTTTACATAATTCTTGTTCTTGCCTTGCAGAAATCTGTGTACCAGATCTGTCTGAAGACCTGTGATGATGGAATGGATGGAACAGAAGTCTTCCCTGACTACCCAGATCTTATTGGTGACAGGTGTGTGTTGCATAGATTTTTGTTTTGGTTGTTTGTTTGGTTTTTTGGGTTGTTTTTTTTTTGGGGGGGGGGGGTGTTCTGTCCCAACACCACAAACCATGCAAGATTGTAACTCTTTTTCTTCATGATTAGTTGATGTAATGGTTGTGCAAGGTGCAAAACCTCATATTTTATTTTGCAGTTGTTACCACAAAGTCTTCACACACACATTGGGGAAAAGTATTCAGCTGACTGTACTTAGTTCAGTTCTGACTTTTGTCATTGGAATGGGTTTTTTAGCCAGCTGCACGATTGGAAGTCTGCGAATAGTGCGTCCTAGACTTTCTCATATATCAAGGGAAATTATTGTCATGTCTTGTAATCCCCCTGTGGGTTCGGGGTAAGAATTGACCCACCGCGTCTCCCTACGCGATTCGTAAAAGGCGAATAACTAGGGACACCGTGACATGATTCGCGTTTACTCTAAACTGCTCCAGTGATTTTCGTGCATAGTGGCCTTACATAGCCTTCAAAGGCTGATAGGCCATAAAACGCCATCCATCCATGTCTTGTACATTACAAAAGGTTACATGCATGTGTTGTGCAGGTTGCTGGGTTCCCTGACCACACTGAGCCCCGAGTACTGCTTTGTGGTGGAGGATGAGGAGGGAATCTGTGGCTACGCCCTGGCTGCCCTGGACGCCAAGGTCCTACATAACAACAGCACCATGGCCTGGGTGCCTGCCATGCGGGAAAAATACCCCAAGGTGGACAAAGAGGAGATCACCCCTGCTGATGTAAGTGATATTTCCATAGCTTTAACAGTTCCTTCTCAAATATCTGGGTTTTCTTGATCTTGCCCTAAGAGTTACTGGATGTTGGATGTATGCACACTTGGCCTGTCCATTATGATGATGCGTGTAATCCAAGTGCAAGCTCACTAATGTGTATATCCCCTTGCTAGGTTACAAATAGGGTGTTGATTTTCTGGACTAGCTTGCTCCGATTTGAGGGTCACAATTACAATCAATATTTTGAATGTACAGATGGAGCATGGTGCTCTGTCATGAAAATGTATCATTCAGTAATCTAGTCGAGATGATGTAGGTGTTGTTTTTTTTAATCTTACTGATTGCGCTGGTGTTGAAAGTAGCTGCTGACTGTTGCTTTGCCTTGCAATGTGTTGCAGGAAATAATTGCCAGCTTCCACAAGGATCCGCTGATGGTGAATGAGGTTGTCTACTCCAGACACCCCTCTGTCATCCGCCTGGATGTCCTGCCCTCGCGCATCACAGACCCGTCTGTGCCAAAGAGGCTGTTGGCCTGTGCACTGTGTGCCCTCAAGACAAATGGCTCACCTGGTGTGCACTGTGAGCTGAACGTTGGTGACAAGTACCTGATGGACTTCTACTCTCACATGGGCTTCTTCCCCCTCACTAGCCCAGAGGTGGTAGGGGAGGAGCATTCCTACGTTGGTCGCGTCGTGTAGGGGTGCAGTCTTCTCTACACTGTCTTCAGTTGGTGCTGACTTCCAGGAGTTGCAAAGTGGCGAATGTGATGTCTGCCTCCATTTGTGTATTTTCTCTGTATTTTTAGAAAGGATCGTGATCTGAAGCACAAGTGGTATTTATTTTTCAGTGATAACTGTGATAAAATTTGCATTTTGTACAAAGTACATGTCATCGGTGAATTTTAGTTGTGCAATCGTCCTGTTGAATAAACTGATGAATTTCCATATTTTTGTCATGTGGTTGTTGCTTGTCAAGGCTGTGCCATTTCTGTGTGTGCTGCCAAGTTTTCTCAGAAGGTGGATTGCTCCTTAAACTGCCACAACTGGCAAGTCTTTTGGAATACTTTGGCCATACAAAACCTAAAGACAGATGGGCCACTGCAATGCTGGTGAAAGAAGTTGCTGGAGAGGAAAAGGAGTATGAGCTGTAGTGGTGGAAACCCTGTGTGCAAGTGGGGAAAGCTGCAGTGTACATTATTTTGGCGTTCCCACTGGATAGGCCATGTGCTAAGCTATATAATATAATGGAATGACATGGGAGGCAACACTGATGGGCTATCGAGCTGTTCTAGATTGAATGTATGGACATGGATATCCAATGTCAAGAAATATTGACTAGCTGGAATCAATACATCTGATCTGCTAAGTTTCATGTGGAAAGTTCGAGCTATCCAGTATCCTTCATTCAAGGCTGCCACCAGATTCTTTGCATGCAGCAGACCATATACACTACAAACCAGAATCTGAGACTGCATTGCATCGGGCACATCTGAAGCATGTTGCTTAAGCCCGTTGCACACGAGGCAATTTTACCCTGGCAATCTTGCAAGCGTCATTGTGGCAGCCAATCACGGCTGGCAAGAGTGGAGCAAAGGCGTCAGTAGCGCTCTGCCATCGGGATATATTTTTGTCAGTCCCTGTGTGGCGTGTGAAATTGCCTCGTGTGCGAAGGCCTTTGTCAGTCCCTGTGTGGCGTGTGGAATTGCCTCGTGTGCGAAGGCCTTTGTCAGTCCCTGTGTGGCGTGTGGAATTGCCTCGTGTGCGAAGGCCTTTGTCAGTCCCTGTGTGGCGTGTGGAATTGCCTCGTGTGCGAAGGCCTTTGTCAGTCCCTGTGTGGCGTGTGGAATTGCCTTGTGCGTGAAGGCCTTTGTCAGTCCCTGTGTGGCGTGTGGAATTGCCTCGTGTGCGAAGGCCTTTGTCAGTCCCTGTGTGGCGTGTGGAATTGCCTTGTGTGCGAAGGCCTTTGTCAGTCCCTGTGTGGCGTGTGGAATTGCCTCGTGTGCGAAGGCCTTTAAGTCGAGGAAACAAGGACTGCAGGGAATCCTAGGGATGGCAAGTTTCGTAATGTCAGTAAGAGTTGCTAGAAGATTGAGAAGATATTAGGAAGGCTAGATGGTACTTTGCTAAGCAAGAAGGCACTTGGTTCCCTCGAGGTAATGCACAACAGTTAATTGGAGCAATGTGCTCTGAGCTTGATGGCATGGCGGAGAGAACTCTCCTATTGCTGAGGCCAAGCCAGTAGTAGTCCCCGGCTTGGTCCCCCTGTGGGTTCGGGGTAAGAATTGACCCACCGCGTCTCCCTACACGATTCGTAAGAGGCGAATAAATAACTAGGGACGTCGTGACTGGATTACGTTTACTCTAAACTGTTCTTGTGATTTTCGTGCTTCATGGCCTTAAATAGCCTACAAAGGCTGATAAGTCGTAAAACTATCCATCTATCCATCCCCGGCTTGAGTATGGTTGGCATGCAGTTAGCCATCCTTGAAATGCGTGGTGGCATCTCCTTGCCAACTTCTGACAAAGAGTTGCGGATGGAGTGTCATGATTATTCATGCAGAGCATTTTGAAGATATTCACACTTTGGTAACAAGGGAAAGAAAAAGAAAACCCTCAGATGTTGCCAAATGTTTATTTGATCTTCAAGTTTTCTGTACACAATTTTAAATGTTTCAATAATCGCCACTGGTAAATGATTCATTTTTACAATGTATCCACACTGCAGCAGTACAAATATTTCACAAGTGGAAGTCAATCTTGACCAACTCTAAATACATAATGAGACAAGCAGGAACTAAGGAAACAAACCTTTTGCTTCAAATTTTCGAGCACAAATTAACTCTCAATCTGAAAAAGCCAAGCATCTGGAGCAGGCATTGAAAGCTCAAAATGGTCAGTTGCATTCCAGCTAATGGTAACTAAGGATATATGATAATACCAACAGGAGGGATATCTAAAGCGGTACTGATGCTAATACAAAGCAGGTCATATCTGGTTTGTGAAACCAATACTGAATGAATTCAATCAAAGTGGAACCTTTCATCAGCTTGATTGATCTTGCGACACTGCCTCGATGACCGGTGAACACCTTCTCCAAGACTGCCCCCACCATGATGCCCTCAGAAGAGCCACGTGGCCAGACCCAACACCAGTGAGGAGCAAACTCTATGGCAACCTGGAGGAGCTGCGGAGAACAGCTGCATTTGTGCGGGCGACTGGCGCAATCATCTAGCGATCGACAAGAAGAATATCAGCTTGATGAGTCGTTCGTTTTCAACGAATGTTTTTCTCAGTACTGGTATGATTATCTCATGCATTTTTGCAAGATATCTTATAGTCTGGATCATGTTCTAAGCATCTTGGTTGGTAGATCATGTGTTAGCAATCCTTTTTCCCTGATTCTTCACCACATTTTTGGAATGAGTGGGATACTTCTTGGACCAGTTTTGGAGCTGTTAAACTTTTTTTGGTGCTAATTAGGCAATAAAATGATGAAATTAGAACTATTCCTACTTAATTATAAAGAAAAATGGTAACGCTATGCTTTAATGTAGATTGTTTCTTTCATAGACTGTACAAGCAATGATGGAGGAATGAAACCAGTAACTATTTTACATCCAAAGGCACCATAAAACTAGTAGCAGTAGAAATAGTAGTACCATAACACTACACTTTATCACAAAAGTTCGTCCTTCTGAGCAGTATTGCCCATGTTCACAGTAAGGAATGAAGACTTTTTCGTGCGCACTGAAATCATGTGCCAGACCTGCTGGAATGGCACAGCTCCAACCATCACCCACCTTGTATCTGGTACATGTCCATGTTGTCATGTTGCTGTTATTGCAATACAGTACTACTACTACATCTTCCCTCTCCTCCTCAACTGTCGGAACAACCACACTGCAAGTGTGAGCAAATCTGTAAAAGTTTGGGGAGTGAGGTAGGCTGAGAACACCCCGACTCCAGAATGGGAGAAAAGCAGGGGATTTGTACAAATCTGCTCTTCAAGTCCCCTTTATTCCCTGGAAGAGTCGAGATCGTTCATTTTTTATAATGGAAGTATGCTTGGAGAAATGCATCTTGCTGCTGCGTTCATTTTCTGCCAGAATACATCATGTGTGGTTCATTTTGTCTGTGGAGACGAGGTCTCCTGGAAAATAACTTAATCGTGCACGTTACCAGTGTCAACAACTGGATTCTCCAGGCATAACACAGACACAGTCCTCCATGACAATTATAACTGTAAATGTATGGTAGCTTTTCGTCGCATTTTACAGAATACAAAAAGTCTGTTCATCCGATGAAAAAGGCATTCATACAATAAAATGTTCTTCAAGGCTGCTCTTTCTGTCAGCAGCACATCTTGGGTAAGAGATATTTGGTCATAATGCTTCTTGAGCAGGACGGAACCCTGTCTTGATGCATGGTTTTAGGGATAACGAGTTTGTTGGGTTTTTCATCCGCGACATATTACTGCATCAGCAACTTGTTTGCGTGTGAACAGCCTTGGCCCAGATGATCACTTTTTCTTCTGCTTCTCTGTGTCCTGACATTTTAGCCTGGAAGGAAAGTATCCACGCCCTGGTAGCACCAACAGTGGCCACAGCAGGATGTGACGTCGATCATCACGGCAGGCGAGCACGCGGAGCTCCACAAACCACGTGACGACTTTCAGAAAATCAACTCGACAAAGACGTCGGGGTGAAAGTTCAATGTTTGGATAAGAACGAGAAAAACCACACGCACAAGGAGAAGTGCTCATGAACTTCAGCTTTCAACACACGTACGTAACATCGTTTCCAATGTTACATTTTCTTCGGTTAGAAAAGAGTGCAAGGAATTATTCAGTTTATAAAATGCAGACATCAAAATACGGTTCCACGGCAATACATGCGTTTTTGTTTTGTTTTCTCATATTTTCATAAACACGAACCGTAATATTACTTTACAAGTTTTTAACGAAAAATGTGATACATAAAGTCTATACGCTGACAAATGCTTAAGCCAGAAGGCACACAAACAAACATGCACGCACACAGACACACGCACACGCACACATACACATACTTGAGTTTCAAACTAATTCAAAGCAGTTCAAAGCAAACAGAATGTGAATTATTGGGTTATAAACAACAACAAAACATGTTATCACAATTTTCCTTATATGTCAATTAAGAACGCAGTCGTGTGCAGGATAGTAAATTCAGACTCGTGTTCTATATCGTGACAAACTTTTTTACCATTTACTTTGCTGAATCTTAGGCATTAAAATAAAAACCGCTGGCGCTGAACCTCCAGGTTTTGGCATTAAAAAACCCGCAAAAAAAAAAAAATCGGGTTCGAACCCGCAACCTTTCGAGAAAAAGGGTGGGGGGGTGGGGGGGGGGGGGGGGGGGTGAAATTCGAAACCTCTCACGTGTACAACAACGGGTGGGGTGGCTCTCTCTCTCTATCTCGAATACCATACACACATTAACCAAAAAAAGCTGCTGTTTGAATTCGAACCCGTACGCGCATCCCCTACAACCAAGCATGTCCCAGCGACAAAAAAATATTCGACGCGCTACCGAGTGAGCTAATCCATAAAGCTGTGAGGACCCCCAGTAAACCTGGAGGGATTAAAAAAATCCTTCTTTCTCCTTCACCAATGTCCAATCTCCTCAAAATTACGTCACGTTATTCGACGTCAAATGATCACTTCACACATGCCCAAACTTTCCTTGAGTCGGGACAGAGTTCCGCCCCTTGCCTTCTGTGCAACACCAAAACGTAAAAAAAATTCACTTTCTTTTCAAACCTCGATTCTGAAAATTTGATGCATTCAATCGGACCTAACTTCCAGTAAGTGTGCAAAATGTCAAGGAAATCCGTCCAGTAGTTTTTGAGATATCAGCCGTTAAGTCGGGACTGACAGACAGACAGACAGACAGACAGACAGACAGACAGACAGACAGACAGACAGACAGACAGACAGACAGACAGACAGACAGACAGACAGACAGACAGACAGACAGACAGACAGACAGACAAAGCTGTGAGGACCTCCAGTAAACCTGGAGGGATAAATAATACTGAGCTGAACCTACTATTGTGCATAAGAACTGGTGGCTACTAAATACTAACTCAAAGGGAGGTAAGTCGCCTTTTGCGTAAGGGAGATAATTCGTAATCAAACAGAAACGTTGACCTTAAAATCAAATGGGATAGATGATGGATGGTTGGATGGATGGATGGATGGATGAGGCTTTACATTCTATTAGCGTAGTAGGCTATGTAAATCCATTGACTACCCAAATCACTGGGTGTTGGATGCAATGTCACGAATGTGAGGAAGTCAAGAATCCAACCTCCTGGTCTCTCACTTTGTACGAAATTCGTAAGGAGATACGGTATGTCCAGTACGTCTTACTCAAGACCCACAGGTGAAAGTCAAAATCAGTAATGACCACGTGGAATTACTTGCCAGGCTACAAGAGCGTTTCAATAATACCGAGGCATAACAGGCACAGCAAAGAAAAGTTCCCTTTCAGTGACTTTGAGAGAAGCATCTTTGAAGTAGATTAAATGTTCTGCGCATTTCCTCTGCCGCATACGAAGGAAACGTAATTACGTAACAAGTTTTATTACAAGAGTAGACTGAATGGTTATTTTTTTAATTTGTATTTTACAGCTGGTTACTTGAGTTGCTACAGAAATCTTCTTCCTAGTTCACAAAATGCGCCCGTCCTTTCACGTCGTACAGCACTTCCGGTTGCGCAACACAGCCTTCACGCAGGGACCACCTTTGTGTGTTTACGTAATGAGAACTGGAAACATATTTCTCTTGCACGCAAATATGTTAGACCGCTCATCTCTTTCACATAGAAAAGTCGCTGCTTTGCTCGTCGTTTCTCATTGAGTCATTGGAGTTTCCTCCCTTGGCAGCTAGGGCGATGCAACTTGTGCGTGCTTTATTTGATTTCCCCCTGGTTCATGTAGAAGTTCTCCTCCACATTGCAGCTGCTGCCCTTGAGAAAGGGGTCCAAACTTCGGTTGACTGCAAGGAAAGACGGCCGTAGGCTGCTGTCTTCCTCCCAGCATTTGATCATGAACTGGTACCTGCAACACAACACCCAGTCAGTCTGACACTCATTGAAGTGGAAGGCAACCTAATCAGCTACTGTCATCAATCAGAAGGTTCCCGCCAACTCATTTTCCCCCCTGCAGATCAACACGCACACACACACACGCACGCACGCACAAACACACTCACACACACACACACACACACACACACACACACACACACACGCACACACACACACACACACACACTCACACACACGCACAAACACACACTCTCTCTCTCTCACACACACACACACACACGCACGCACGCACGCACACACACACACACACACACACACACATGCACTAACACACTAACACACACACAGATGCTGGCCACGTACAGGGGCTCAGACACGGGGTCAGGGCGAGCCAGACGGAAGCCATCCAGGACACACCGCTCCACCTCTGCGTCGGACACCTGGGAGTAGGGCAGCTGGCCTCGAGTGAAGAGCTCCCACATCACCACGCCAAATGACCACTGGTCAAATACACAAAAGTAAGCCGTGTAGGTTGCTCTGCAATTTGGACATGAGCAGCAAAGAAACATCAGAAACGAGGCTGGCAGGCACACTGTATTTTCACAAGAAATAAGCAAAAACAGCCACTGTGTTCTAGTAGAGGTCCAACGCGTCAAGGCGTTATACTAATACGAGCACATACGCAGCAAACTGCTATAAGGACAAATCTGTTACATATGGTACTTAGTAACACACTACAACCTACATATTCACTGTGCGCAATTTGCTGATGAAAACATACTGGGAAATGTATCTAAGAGTTTGTCAGAGACCTCGATAGCTCGGGGATTAGATTTACTGTGGTGTTCAACGAGAGGTTGCCGATTCTTTCCCCTCCTGAACCTCCACATCTTTTGTTTGTCCCGTGTTGGGCGTCGTCTGTGTATTGGGGACAGGAAAATGCGTCTTCGTTTCAATCTGAATTCTTTCCATCGCCAAGAATTGGAAGGGGGAACTGACCACGTCAGACTTGGTGTCATAGAAGCCGCTTCTCAGGCATTCTGGAGCCATCCACCTCAAGGGCAGGTAGCGTCCCCTGACACTGTCGAAGACGTATTCGTTGGGGTAGAGGTCCGACCCGGCCGCTCCGTCCGTCACCTGCACCCTCTTGCTCTCCGTCACGCTGAAATGTGTACACGACAACATTGTCAGTAGAAGTCAAAAGCTGTTCTCCGTCACGCTGAAATGTGTACACGACAACATTGTCAGGAGGAGTCAAAAGCTGCTCTCCGTCACGCTGAAATGTGTACACGACAACATTGTCAGGAGGAGTCAAAAGCTGCTCTCCGTCACGCTGAAATGTGTACACGACAACATTGTCAGGAGGAGTCAAAAGCTGCTCTCCGTCACGCTGAAATGTGTACACGACAACATTGTCAGTAGGAGTCAAAAGCTGCTCTCCGTCACGCTGAAATGTGTACACCACAACATTGTCAGGAGGAGTCAAAAGCTGCTCTCCGTCACGCTGAAATGTGTACACGACAACATTGTCAGGAGGAGTCAAAAGCATGATTGGAATATTTTGTTTAAAAAGTTACATTGACTTGGCTGAAAACCGTGAATACAGAGTCAGAAAACGCATTTCTAGAAAAACAAGAAGGGCAAAGCCCATACGACTCACATGCTTGACCTTGACCTTTATATGACCTTGACCTTCATGTGACCTTCAAGGTCAAGGTCAAACAACTAAACCTACCAATGACATCATACACTAAGAAATGCTTTACACATTTTTCCTACCAAAATACATGTGACCTTGACCCAAGGTCAAGGTCATCCAAGGTCATGCAACACAAAGCTGTTAATTCAAGACATAGGAAGCACAATGGTGCTTATTGGCACTTTCTACCATGAGATATGGTCACTTTTAGTGGTTCACTACCCCATTTTGGTCACATTTCATAAGGGTCAAAGTGACCTTGACCTTGATGATATGTGACCAAATGTGTCTCATGATGAAAGTATAACATGTGTACTACAATGTTATGAAGTTTGGAAGAGTTATCTTCCATAGTTCAGGGTCAAGGTCACTTCAAAATATGTATACAATCCAACTTTGAAGAGCTCCTGTGACCTTGACCTTGAAGCAAGGTCAACCAAACTGGTATCAAAAGATAGGGCTTGCTTTGACCTATATACCACTTGTAGCTAAGGTCGCCATTCTCAATAACGTGGGAGAAAATTGGGAAAATGTGAAAAATGACTGTTTTTGAGACCACATTTATGGCTCCTGTGACCTTGACCTTGAAGCAAGGTCAAGTCACTATGTATGTTTTTTGAGGCCTTGTCATCATACACCATCATGCCACATTTGGTGTTGATAGACTTAATAGTCTCCGAGAAAAATCCAACGTTTAAGTTTTTTACGGACGGACGCCCGCCCGAACGGACGGACGCCCGGACGCCCGGACGGACGGACGACACGGCTCAGTACATAGACTCACTTTTGCTTCGCATGTGAGTCAAAAATGGGAGGTTGTCATAAGTCGCCGTTTACGAAGTAATTTGTTTCGACTTGCTTATAACGATTAGAATTGTGCTATAACACCACTGGTCTCTGTCAAATGCGACGACATGCTGCCACTGGTTACATGACCATTATGGATTACCACCAATGCAAGGCAACAATGACTCTTCAAATACAGGCCATGGGATTTGGATGTTGAATATTTGTTCAAACAACATATTCTATTTTAGGAACGATATCAAATGCAATAGAAAGACTGACGACATGGCTCGACTCTACTGTTCACAGTGTGCAGCTCGTTACGCACTAGCAGTTTCTTGTAGCAAGGTCTCTGTGGACGACGCCCTTGGTGCTGAGGTAGTCCATGGCTTCCGAGATCTGCACGCTGAACTCCAACAGGTGGGCCAGGGTGAACTCCTGCAACACACACAGCACGCCTGTAGGCTGCATTTTGCTGCAGTCAGAACATGTGCGAGAATACCTGGTCATCGTCAAGGTCAGGACACTCCAAGTCAGAATGCGATGCGACAATGCTATTATCTGGGTTCACAATCTTGAATGTCCTTGAGATCTACCACAGAAACAGATATGAGGCAAATGTGATGGTTACTGCGTGCTTGGGGGTCATGGACGTTTCGCCCCATTTGCGACATTCGGAACGTCGTTTAGCTTAAGATTACACCCGAATCACGCGCACCGTTAAGGTGCATGGAGTACAGTACCGCCGAGCAAGACGTTTGTCACAAAACGCAGATACATTAACGCGGCCGGATCTTAGCTAAACGACGTTCAGAATGTCGCAAATGGAGCGAAACGTCCAGCACCCGTGCTTGGACTTGTGAAACATCAGTTACATCAGAGTTGCAATAATAGTACGTCTTCGTTTCATGTTAACATTTGTTTGTCTATTTGGGCATTGAAACGTACTCGTGTACTCATCCATCCACACACGTATCTATCTATCTATCCATCTATCTATCCATCCATCCATCCGTCCGTCCACACATATATCTATCTATCTATCCATCTATCTATCCATCCATCCATCCGTCCATCCACACATATATCTATCTATCTATCTATCTATCCATCTATCTATCCATCCATCCATCCGTCCGTCCACACATTATCTATCTATCTATCCATCTATCCATTTATCCATCCATCTGTCCGTCCGTCCATCCATCCATCCATCATTCCACATCTTTCTTCAGTGTATTCCATTCATCCACCTGCAAGTCTGCCCGCCAGTCAGTCCAGTCTCTCCACATTACTACAGTAACCACGCTCGAAGCATCCATGTGAAGATTTTCTTTTCTGCAGCAGCAGCAGCAGAAGCAACAGCAGCAGCACCACCACCACCAGCAACAGCAATAGCAACAACAGCTACAACAATGACAACCACAACAACAACTATCTATGGCGTTGCATCGCGAACGAAGATGAGTCGATGCTGCTGTCCACGTCCACCGCAGACAAGTTGGTGGCTGTAGAGGCCGATGCGGAACAGGCAAGCCCGACCACAGCGGCCGCAGGGGAAGATCCGGCCAGGGTCTAGCATGACGCCCTCTCGGTTTTTTTTTCCTCTGAAGCTTCTTCTTCAGTGTGTTCCTGCAGGAGCTCTCCAACTCTGCCGTGGCTTTATTGATGGTGTGGCGCCAGGCATCTCTGTCAGCAGCGACGGAGGTCCACTGTCGGGGGATCGATGTTGCAGGAGACGAAGGCTTTCTTGAGAGAGTCTTTGTATCTCTTTTTCGTACCCCCTTTGCCACGTTGACCAGTGAAAAGCTCACCAAATAGTGCTACCTTGGGCAGGCGGTGGTTTTCCATTCTGGAAACATGGCCTGCTCAGCGCAGCTGAGATCTCAAAAGCATGGTTTCTATGCTGGTGAGTTGAGGCCGTTCTAAAACTTCCACATTTGTGATGTAGTCGCTCCAGTGTATCTCCAGGATCGTACGAATATAGCGTTGGTGGAAGCGTTCCACGAGCCTCAGGTGTCGGTGGTACAGCAACAATGACGACGACAATAACGACAACCACAACTACTACAATGAAGACAACAAGCAGGACCAGCAGCGGTCCTTACCAGGCGAGGGTCCTGGATGTGATCTCTGAGGCACTGGAGGTGGGAGGTGGCGTACAGGATGTGGAACCTGTGCTCGTCCAGCCCGAGCCCCAGCATGCCCAGCACACCCTCCTCGCCTTGCTCCCCTCGGAACCGCAGGCACTCCCTTAGGGCAGCCAGGGCCCAGGGGGGTACGGACGTTCCCTCTGCAACACAACAGACATTGCTTGGTAAAGGCAGTGCTTTAGAGAACACAGCGCCATAGAGACCACAGCGCCATAGAAAACAGCGCCACAGAAAATACAGCGCTACAGAAAACAAAGCGCCATAGAGAACACAGCGCCATTGAAAACACAGCGCTACAGAAAACAAAGCGCCATAGAGACCACAGCGCCATAGAAAACAGCGCCAGCTAAACGTAAACGCACACATACACACACACACACACACACACACACACACACACACACACACACACACTCACTTTACGCGGAAGCTGACTGTCTACATCTCACCTTTATAATTCACAGCTTTGACCACGGGGTCCTGAGTCAAGTAGGTCATGGCGATGACGTCAGAACAGAGAACGGACAGCTGGAGGAGGTCCATGTTGCAAGGCTTGATCTTCCACTGGAGCAGTCTCCCCAGACCCTCCTTGCCCGCCTCCCTGAACAGCTCGTCCGTCTTGTCAACCAGGATCTCCGTGTAGCTCTCTGGCGCCGTCAGCTTCTCCACGATGCAGTAGGCGATCTTGGCAGGCTCGCTGGCCTCCATCCCTGTCTTCCACAGCCACTCCACGTAGTGCCTGAAGAAAAAGTTGACGGGTCGGCTCTCTCGCGGGGATGACATTGCCTGGGTGCGCAGTCGATGGGGGAACCTGAAATACGTGCGGGGATGACCTTCTTGCCGGAGGATTGTGAACGAAGTCTCATTTACGGCCTGTCAGCTTCTGTAGGCTATGTAATGTCCATTGATCACGAAATTCACAAGAGATGGTGAGAGTAAGAGCAAAGCAAATGTCGATTTTTCTGGTTGTTTGCCTCTTACGAATGGGAAAACAAAACGCAGTGGATCTCTCCTAATCCCCAAACTCCAGGGGGGTTCGTGCCACAATCAATGGTGCATCGGTGCTGGCAGTTGATTTACATAAAACTGAGAAGCCAGATTTCTTCCGTCCCAGGGACTGAAACTCAGCACTGCGCCTCGCACACAATCAAACGCGAAAGCTTGCTCGCCTAAATCCGCCCGTCAAAAGACAGGGTTTCAATAGATGAGTGGAAGCTGTGGAGCTGACCTTGCACTCACGCAGGTGCGGAGACTACCGGAGATGGAAATACTGGTTGATTTAAATGTTTAAGTGGTACAAGTGTTTAGTAGTGTTTCTTGAGTCAGATCAGAGGTTTCGTGACCAGTTTGCTGTCATTCGTAGGTTAGACGCGATTAGTTAGAGCGAAATGAACGCAGGGATAGATCTGAATGACCTGCCTCTCCCAACGCCCCTCCGTAATCCTTGGCTGCTTTGGCCCACCCCTGGCTGAGCTACTGGAGCAGGACCTGGCTGAGCTACTAAAGCAGGACCCTGGCGGAACTACTAGAGTAGGCCCCTGGCTGAGCTACTGGAGCAGGCCCCTGGCTGAGCTACTGGAGCAGGACCCTGGCTGAGCTACTGGAGCAGGCCCCTGGCTGAGCTACTGGGGCAGGCCCCTGGCTGAGCTACTGGAGCAGGCCCCTGGCTGAGCTACTGGGGCAGGCCCCTGGCTGAGCTACTGGAGCAGGCCCTGGCTGAGCTACTGGAGCAGGCCCCTGGCTGAGCTACTGGAGCAGGCCCCTGGCTGAGCTACTGGAGCAGGCCCCTGGCTGAGCTATTGGAGCAGGCCCCTGGCTGAGCTACTGGAGCAGGCCCCTGGCTGAGCTACTGGAGCAGGCCCCTGGCTGAGCTACTGGGCAGGCCCCTGGCTGAGCTACTGGAGCAGGCCCCTGGCTGAGCTACTGGAGCAGGCCCCTGGCTGAGCTACTGGAGCAGGCCCCTGGCTGAGCTACTGGAGCAGGCCCCGAAAGCGCTGCAGGCAGGAGGTCCAGCTAGTGAAGTGGAGCAGCGAGCGGGTCTGGTTGTAAGTTATACATTGCCATCTTTACAAAGTTCCATGTAAGTCCTGGGCTAGAATGGACACATCGCGTCTTCCTTTGCGGCTCTTGAAGCAAATAGCTGAGGAAATGAGGTCTCGATTTGGTCTTATGGTATCCTGAAGCAGTGATGTAGGTAGTCAATAGCCTGACATAGCCTGCAAAGGCTGACAGACCACGAAACTTTGTTCATCCATCTAACCATCAAATTGTCATCCTCCAGAGGAAAGATAATTTCTACCTCAAAACGATCATCAACTGGAGTTTGCGGGGTGAAATCTTGGTTTAAAGAAGACACTTGCATGCCTGGAGATACATGCAGGTTTGTACAAATCTGAATGTTTAACCAGAAAAAAAATCTTTTATTTTCGTTGAAATGAGTTTCTCTTTGACCTTTAGTGCGTGCACTCGTGCTTCTGTGTGCGGACTGGTATCCAACTATAATCTGTTGAGGTGAAATGTCCTCGGCATTTTGGACCGGTACTATATCTGAGAACGTTTGCGTCGAGTTGAAAACCTTTTTTGGGTATTCCTTGTGTCCTTTTACAATTTAGTAATAACGAAACGGGTTTTTAATTGCCAGTCGTATAGTTTCTGTCAAGGTGCAATTGATAGTTACAAGTCTTCCATGGGAATAGTCACATGATACATTTAATCACGGGCACTTTTCTTGAAACAGGGAATGAACTTTACCAGCAAAAAAACCCGTACATTTCATGAATCTTGCAGATCGCTTGAGGAGTGCGAATACAGCGCCCATTCCCTTGCTTTGGGAAATAAACACTTTCACAAACAAGTAGCTCATGTGTATGTTGTGGCGTCATTCAAGATGAATGCCCACTTCTTGGTCGTCTTGGTGTTCTCTCGAGGGCCAAGGAAGACGACGTGTTGCCTGGGAGACCTTTGTAGAGATGGACACGCAAGTGGCTGCGAAGACCAAAGCCTGAGGCACACGGATGGGCAGTTGCGGATGGGGCATAGAGCGCTCTAGTCGACAGGGCGGGGACAGGGTCAGGGACAGCGCGATGTCCTTGTCCTGGCTCTCTGGCGGCGGCAAGGCGTTGACGGCGGTCTGTCTCCAGGTTGGCGTTGGTCGCCTTTAAAACTGGCCTCAAAACCTTTTATTTCGTCTTGTCGCGCCATGAGCATGTTTATCGTGATAATGGCGCAGTAAAAAATGAAAATACATACATACGCGCGCGCACACACACACACACACACACACACACACACACATACATTCACACACACAAAGACACACAAAGGCACACAGATGTTTACAAGATGGAATAATCTCAAGGGACCTCTTCTCTTGTAAGGCGAACTCGATACAGGCAAGAGACCAGCTGGAGGTCCGCAGTTGCAATACAAGGACTACAGCAAACGGACCTCGATGCACTTGACATCAATGTGTCAAGCTGGGAGAACGCTGCAAGGGATCAAACGAGGCCTAGAAGGTGATATCCAGAGGAGACTGTGGGATGGAGAGATGAGGCTCCGAAGGCTGGAAGACGAGAAGCACACCCATCGGAGGAGCATGCTGTGTAAGAGAGGCACCTTCAGATGCCACCGTTGTGACAGGGACTGCCAAATTAGGACGGGCCTACACAGCCACAGCAAAGTCTGCACTCCGATACATCCGGGACCCCGATCCAAGGTCGCGGACGACACACGGAGGTTTACATACATACATCATTGTTGTTCACCACAGCATGACGCAATAGCGTCCGCTGATACAATCAGCTTCGCCACCGACAATAGTAAGCTCGCGGTTCCTCCTCATCAACACGAAGGGTAGTCCAGCCGAAAGCTAAAAACGACAAAAATCGTACATCCCAAGAGTCGGCGATAACTGACAAAATGGACAGAGCCGAGCCAGGCTCGAAGTGACGTACTGGGTGTCACAGACAAACGAGATGTATTTGGCAGAATCTGGGGGACGGGAGCGTGTATTCCTGCAGGCCTTGACTCTTACCTACCTCCACATGATTCGTGCAATCACATTCCTTTGCCGATGTGTGAGTGACGTCACAGTGTTACGTGCGAAACTGCCTCCAAGGATAATCTTGCTGAAATACAGTCACGGTCCTGAGGATGAATCGACAAAGACTAATGAAAGTGGAACACTTTATTACACAGCGATCTTGTAACTTTCAAGATAAAACTGATTTAGTGTTTCTTCGTACTTATCCACCGCATGGCTTCGTTTCATTTCAGCATATTGTTGTTCGAACAGGCTGGGGTCACCAGCGTTGAGGCCATGCTACTGAAAGCGCAGCTGCACTGGGCAGGACATGTCCACAGGATGGAAGAGTATCGCCTGTCTAAGGTCACCATGTATGGTGAAGGTATCACCTGTCTAAGGGCACCATGTATGGCGAACTCTCCACTGGCCAACGTGGCAGAGGGGGACCAAAGAAACACTACAAAGATTGCCTCAGGATGTCCCTCAATGCTTGCCACATAGACCATCGTCGTTGGTCAACACTTGCTGCAGATCGTGACACCTGGCGGCTCGTCGTAAGCAGGGCCGTCGCCTCCTTCGAGAACACCCGTAGGGCCTCCATAAAAGAAAAGCAAAATAGGAGAAAGAACGAGGCAGCTGCGACCGACCAGACCTTCTCCTGCGGCATTGCGACCGGACCTGCCGACCCCGCATCGGACTTCTTAGTCTTGAGCGGGCCTGCAAAGGACGTGGACCGTGACCTTCCAGATCTTCGTAAACGAAGCAAAGCCGTGATGATGTTGCTCGATCTTCCAGAGTGACTGGACGCAAAGTTAGATCCAATTGATCAAACCCCTGTTTCGACGCCCCTGAAAACCTGATTTGTTGCTTTGGGGCCGACCCTGGCTGAGCTACTGGAGCAGGCCCTCGGCTGACCTACTGGAGCAAGCCCCTGGCTGAGCTACTGGAGCAGGCCCCTGGCTGAGCTACTGGAGCAGGCCCCTGGCTGAGCTACTGGAGCAGGCCCCTGGCTCAGCTACTGGAGCAGGTCCCTGGCTGAGCTACTGGAGCAGGCCCCTGGCTGAGCTACTGGAGCAGGCCCCTGGCTGAGCTACTGGAGCAGGCCCCTGGCTGAGATACTGGAGCAGGCCCCTGGCTGAGCTACTGGAGCAGGCCCCTGGCTGAGCTACTGGAGCAGGCCCCTGGCTGAGATACTGGAGCAGGCCCCGAAAGTCCAGCAGCTAGGGGGTCCAGTTGACGTGGTAGACAATGAGCAGCTCCGGTGGAATGTGACACCTTCTTGGTACTTGTCCTCAGAACGATATTATTTTGACTCACATGCGAAGCAAAAGTGAGTCTATGTACTGAGCCGTGTCGTCCGTCCGTCCGTCCGGGCGTCCGTCCGGGCGTCCGTCCGTCCGGGCGTCCGTAAAAAACTTAAACGTTGGATTTTTCTCGGAGACTATTAAGTCTATCAACACCAAATGTGGCATGATGGTGTATGATGACAAGGCCTCAAAAAACATACATAGTGACTTGACCTTGCTTCAAGGTCAAGGTCACAGGAGCCATAAATGTGGTCTCAAAAACAGTCATTTTTCACATTTTCCCAATTTTCTCCCACGTTATTGAGAATGGCGACCTTAGCTACAAGTGGTATATAGCTCAAAGCAAGCCCTATCTTTTGATACCAGTTTGGTTGACCTTGCTTCAAGGTCAAGGTCACAGGAGCTCTTCAAAGTTGGATTGTATACATATTTTGAAGTGACCTTGACCCTGAACTATGGAAGATAACTGTTTCAAACTTAATAATTATGTGGGGCACATGTTATACTTTCATCATGAGACACATTTGGTCACATATCATCAAGGTCAAGGTCATTTTGACCCTTATGAAATGTGACCAAAATGGGGTAGTGAACCACTAAAAGTGACTATATCTCATGGTAGAAAGTGCCAATAAGCACCATTGTGCTTCCTATGTCTTGAATTAACAGCTTTGTGTTGCATGACCTTGGATGACCTTGACCTTGGGTCAAGGTCACATGTATTTTGGTAGGAAAAATGTGTAAAGCATTTCTTTGTGTATGATGTCATTGGTAGGTTTAGTTGTTTGACCTTGACCTTGAAGGTCACCTGAAGGTCAAGGTCATATAAAGGTCAAGGTCAAGCATGTGAGTCGTATGGGCTTTGCCCTTCTTGTTAGTTTTGAACGTCAACCCGGTAACCTGAGACCATTCTAGTTCACTAGAGACTTCGACCTGGGACAACACTGCAGCAGAGCGCGCTAATGAGGGCAAACCGTCAAAGTTCTACTCTAGAGAAAGCCATCGAGGACGAGCTAGTGTAACGTGGATGGAATCCTTCGATGCCACTCATCATCACCTCGACCCCCTGGCTGCTGGGCTTTCGGGGCCTGCTCCAGTAGCAGCGGTCCAAAGAGGAAATTCCCACCAAGTGCAATGCTCATGAAGAGGAGGTTAGATTGGCTGGAGTGATACGAGGGAGGAAGGTGGGGAGGGTTGGATAGTTGTTAGAGAGGGTAATGGCCAAGGCAAGAAGTGAAAAGGGAAAATGGAGGTGGGGCTTAGAGAGGGAGAAAACTGGGACGGCAGAGTGTGTGTGTGAGGGGAGGGGGGGGCGAGGGGAGGGGGGCGAACTGGGAGGTGGGTGGGGTGGGGTGGGGCGGGGTTTAGTACGAGAACAAGGAACGGGGGCGGAGTTAAAGAGTTTAAAAGGCGCTGGGTGCCTCTCTCTCCATCACTCGGCTGCAGCCTGCCTTCCACGCCACCAGTCCAAGGTTCCATTCACGTTTTGATGTTTGCCGTCAGTTGAAGCGGAGGCGATCCAGCGCCCTGATACCTTGGATTGAAGGCAGATTTCCACCTTTCGCCTGCAGCCTGAATTTTACTTGATTTGGCCTCGTTTTGCTTCAAGTAAGTGACCCAAATAATAACGCAGTTGCTATTTTATTTTAATTATTTCATTTTTGGATTTGAAATTATCATCTGTATCTGTGTTTCTTTCTGTGCGTCTTTGTTTCTCTCTTTCGGTTTGTGTGTGTGTGTGTTTGTGCGTGTTTTTGTTGGAGTGTGTGCGTGTGTGTGTGTGTGTGTGTGTGTGTGTATGTGTGTGTGTGTGTGTGTGTGAGAGAGAGAGAGAGAGAGAGAGAGAGAGAGAGAATCTCCATATGCATTCAGTTTTGCTTTGGTTTTTTAGGGTGGGGGTATGAAGACAGATTGACATAGTCGAATATTGCGAGGCGTTATCTTGAATGCGTCGCCATGGTTTTTCATGCAGGATCACTCGGCAAAATTGTGAAAGTGACTTTGATTGCAAACATCACATTGTATCTCGTGTACTCTGATCATCACCCACTTAGCACCCAATACAACGTGACATGAGCATTTCATGATACAACTAATATATACTTTTTATCTTTTCTTTCAGATTTCTAAATTTTATAATTTATCATCATCATTATGGCCGAACCTGCCAGCATCGGATGGGACGAGGAGTACAGCGGAGCTTCATCTTCCCATTATGATCACCCTAACTCTGCTTCTGCTGACCCTTGTTTTGCTTCGACTTCTGCTGCTGCTGTCGAGTCTGCTGCCGAAGAAGTGCCTTACTCTGCAAGGCCCTGCCACCAGCGACGGAGCCAGGACTGGGGTCCCTGGGAAGACCCCGATGCAGGAGCAGCCTCTGCAGACTCAGCAGCTGCAGAACCCAAACCTGGCACCGATAGTCGGCAGGGTTTTCACAAGGTCGTTTTATCGCCTTTAAATAATAAAAATTGTATTAATTATGATGACAATAGAAATTGTAACATTAAGTACACGGCATGCGACAATATAACTAAAAGCTATATAAGTCGTAACGCCGTAGTTAATAACGATGGGAAGGACAAACATAGTAAGAACTTTAATGGTGCTTATTTTAATTTTGTTAAAAAAAAACTCCACCCCAAAGTCAGACGGTCACCGGAACTGGTCAAGCGCGTCCAGCAATGGAGCCACTCGGACGGCCGAGCCCATTGAGGGCAAGGAGAACATGGCGCGTTGCCATGGCGACCCCTGGGAACCGCCCTCAGACCAGTGGTCATCGATGGCAGCAACGTGGCCATCAGGTGAGTAGTGTGACGTCACTCTGGGGTGGCCATCAGGTGAGTAGCGTGACGTCACTCTGGTACAGGACTGCGTTTCTGGCGCGTTCTGGAATGGCACCGTTTGCCTCAGGCTGTGCTGAAGATGTGTCGAATGAATGAAGTAAGCTTTACAGCCTATCAGAATTTGTCGGCCATTAATATTTAAAAAAATCACGGATGGAGGGATGGGATGGATTTTTAGTCTATCCGCCATTGTACGCTATTTGAGGCCATCAATCACGAAAAGCTTTAGAACAGGTTAGAATAAATACAAGTCGAGTCCCTTTTCCCCTATGTATTCGCCTCTTACGACACGCATGGGTCAGACGTAACTGCAACCTACATGGGATCGTCAATGCTGGCAACTGTCGACATGATACTGCAACGCCTGTTGCTGAAAGACTCGTCTGCTTTGGAAAGCTACACCCGCGGGGAGGCCTTCGATGCCCAGGCGCTGGCCAGCGTTGTGGACATCATCCGACAGAATGACCACGAGGTAGGACTCCTCCGAGCTCTGTCCTGGCAGTCGCTCAGTGTGTCTGAGGCAACATCTTTGGCTGTCCTGTCTTTATGCCTCCGTTTTTTCCCCTCGAAGTTTCATTCGTTTATTCAATATCATTCATTGATTTAACGTCATTCATTTATTATTTAAATCATTCATTCATCGTTTATTCTTTCGTTTGTGTTTATTCGTCTATATAACCATTTCCTTTATCATCTGTCTATCCAATAGCCTACTCATTCGTTTACTTGCTCGCTTGCCCGTCTACTCCTCTGTCTCTCTCTCTCTCTCTCTCTCTCTCTCTCTCTCTCTCTCTCTCTCTCTCCCTCCCTCCCTCCCTCTCTCTCTCTCTCTCTCTCTCTCTTTCTATCTCTCCCTCCCTCTCTCTCTCTCTCTCACTCTGTTTTGTAACTGCAGAGGACATTATCATAATTCTTGGTTTTCAGTTCACATTACCCACCAGTCTATCCGCCTCTTGATAGAATGCGAGCAAACCCAATACAGGCAAGTGACTTCGATAGGGCAGAGGTCATTTCCAAAGATCCTTCCTGAACAAGCCCATGCAAATCCGATGCACGCCTGCCCGCTCTGCAGGTGCGTGCGGTGGTTCCAGGTGTCAGGAAGAAAGCCGCGGTGCCCGCCTCCATGAAGCCCACCTGGAACCGGGCGTGTCTGTGTCCGCTCTCCAGCCAGGACTCCGTCATCTGACCAAGCCCCCGGATGCAAGGGAGGCCGACTATGACGATGTGTAAGTGCACAGTGTGGACTTTGTTGTAAAGTTTTCTTCTTTCTGAACTGCGGGGTGTCCATCATTCCTTGCGTAGACTCCAATGTGCATTTGATTTTTACATGTATTCTTCGAGCAAGCAATTTCTAAATGTGTGGTTCATTGCGCAAAACTGTTTGGTGTAAATAAATGCACAGTGGTTCTACAATGTCGAAAGTTGGAAGAAAATTATGCATCAATGCACCCTTGACATTTTGGTCAGTTTATTTAAAGATTGTGTTCATTTCGTATTACTTGATGTAGCTGCGCCCCAGACTGTTTGCCTGAGTAATGTAACGCGTTTCCCATGTTCACTCCACTACAGCATTACGTCATTACTACAATGTACAACTTTTCGTTTCAACATACAGAGTCGTAGCCCTGCATGGAACAGACAGGAAAAATAATATTAGACCTCAGGCGGGGACAGAACCCGCAACCTTTTGGTTAGTGCCCGAAATGCTCTACCAGCTGAGCTACCATGGTCAGTGTTGTCTTCTCCTGTCTACACTGCCCTGTATCAGCGACTGCGGTCTCGGTCTCACATGCCCGGATGACCCAAATCCCAATATTTAATTTTTTTCGTCTTTCCCAGCTGTCAGAAGTCGAGTCATCTCGGCGTAGCGAATCCAACCGTGTTCCTAATCTCGGTTTCCCACGAGTTCTTATTAGTTTTCATATTGTCACGTGTTCATCGCTGTCCTTTAAGCGGGCTTCTAGCGTAGTTGATACAGCGCTCAACTGGAGCCACTCCGCGGCTGGCAGTGACGGTGTTGCAAACTGTGCGAATCCTGGAGTGGCATCCTTGCGCAAAGAGCTGCATCCGCAATGCCCCTCCTTGTCCTTGAGGAATAAAACTGCATACCGGACGCTGCACAGCTGTGAATGGGCGGTTGGGGTGGGTGGATGTGCGTCTCCACCCCCACACCCCAAATCTAAATCACAGAATAAAAGGTTATCCATCAGGATTCATTCTCCATCCACCCATCCTCCTCCCTAATCATGATCATGCTTCATTATTATGTTTATACTTCCACGATCATCATCATCATCATCATCATCATCATCATCATCATCATCATCATCATCATCATCATCATCATCATCATCATCATCATCATCATCAACATCATCAACATCATCATCATCATCAATAATTCTCCATCATTCTCCATCATCATCATCATCCATCATCATCCTCATCATCATCAATCGTTCTCCATCATTCTCCATCATTCTCCATCATTCTCCATCATTCTCCATCATCATCATCATCATAATCATCATCGTCAACATCATCATCATCATCATCATCATCATCATCATCATGATCAATCCTTCTCCATCATTCATCATCATCATCATCATCATCATCATCATCATCATCATCATCAATCATCATCATTCTCCATCATCATCATCATCCATCATCATCCTCATCATTGGTTGTCGTCGTTGCTTCTGTTAAACATTTGCCAGCCTGCTGACTTTCTATTCCTTGCATTTCTCCTCTCGGCAGCGTCGTCCTCAAGACCGCCAAGAAGCTTGACGCTGCCGCCCTCAGCAACGACACGTACAGGGACTGGCCAGGTCATGAGCTTCGACAAGGTCATCATAAACGAGTGAGTAGAATCTACTTGACGTGCCCGCTTAATGAATGAATGAATATATAACTGGGGGGAAAACTAATGAACAAAAATGAAAGCATGAATGAACGAATGAATGGATGCATGGACTGTAAGGCCCTTTAGCCTTATTTAGGCTATTGAAGGCTATTGCCCACGAAAATCACTGGAGCTAGAGTTAGAATCACACAAGGTGATGCATCAGTGGAGTGACTGCGCGAGTGGAAAAAGGGAACGAACGAGCCTTAGATGTATGCATTTAATTCTCATCGCCTTGTCTGCTGAAAGGCAACAGGCACATAGGGTCAGAGAGGAAGGATGGAAGCATGGGATTTTACGGCCTATCAGCCTGTGTAGGCTATGTAAGGCAATTGAGTACGAACATCACTAGCACAATTTAGAGTAAACGCAAACCAAGTCACTGTATCCCTAATTATTCGCCTCTTACGAATCGCGTAGGGAGACACGGTGGGTCAATTCTTTCCCCGAACCCACAAGGGGGGGGATGAGCCATAGATGTATGCATTTTATTCTCATTGCCTTGTCTAATGAAAGGCAACAGGCACATAGGGCCAGAGCGTTAGAATCATAAACGGAAAGTCAAGAAAATCTTAAAACGTGAAGGGATTATGTTACGAATGTGTTGGGAAGGTTTGGAGTTGAGGAATGTGTTGGGAAGGTTTGGAGTTGAGGAATGTGTTGGGAAGGATTAGAGTTGAGGAATGTGTTGGGAATGTTTGGAGTTGACGAATGTGTTGGGAAGGTTTAGAGTTGAGGAATGTGTTGAGAAGATTAGAGTTGAGGAATGTGTTGGGAAGGTTTGGAGTTGAGGAATGTGTTGGGAAGGTTTTGAGTTGACGAATGTGTTGGGAAGGTTTAAAGTTGAGGAATGTGTTGGGAAGGTTTAGAGTTGAGGAATGTGTTGAGAAGATTAGAGTTGAGGAATGTGTTGGGAATGTTTGGAGTTGAGGAATGTGTTGGGAAGGTTTAGAGTTGAGGAATGTGTTGGGAATGTTTGGAGTTGAGGAATGAGTTGGGAAGGTTTAGAGTTGAGGAATGTGTTGGGAAGGATTAGAGTTGAGGAATGTGTTGGGAAGGATTAGAGTTGAGGAATGTGTTGGGAAGGTTTAGAGTTGAGGAATGTGTTGGGAAGATTAGAGTTGAGGAATGTGTTGGGAAGGTTTGGAGTTGAGGAATGTGTTGGGAAGGTTTAGAGTTGAGGAATGTGTTGAGAAGATTAGAGTTGAGGAATGTGTTGGGAAGGTTTGGAGTTGAGGAATGTGTTGGGAAGGTTTTGAGTTGACGAATGTGTTGGGAAAGTTTAAAGTTGAGGAATGTGTTGGGAAGGTTTAGAGTTGAGGAATGTGTTGAGAAGATTAGAGTTGAGGAATGTGTTGGGAATGTTTGGAGTTGAGGAATGTGTTGGGAAGGTTTAGAGCTGAGGAATGTGTTGGGAATGTTTGGAGTTGAGGAATGTGTTGTGAAGGTTTAGAGTTGAGGAATGTGTTGGGAATGTTTGGAGTTGAGGAATGTATTGGGAATTTTGGAGTTGAGGAATGTATTGGGAATGTTTGGAGTTGAGGAATGTGTTGTGAAGGTTTAGAGTTGAGGAATGTGTTGGGAAGGTTTAGAGTTGAGGAATGTATTAAGAAGATTAGAGTTGAGGAATGTGTTGGGAATGTTTGGAGTTGAGGAATGTGTTGTGAAGGTTTAGAGTTGAGGAATGTGTTGTGAAGGTTTGGAGTTGAGGAATGTGTTGGGAAGGTTTGGAGTTGAGGAATGTGTTGGGAAGGTTTGGAGTTGAGGAATGTGTTGGGAAGGTTTAGAGTTGAGGAATGTGTTGTGAAGGTTTAGAGTTGAGGAATGTGTTGGGAATGTTTGGAGTTGAGGAATGTATTGGGAATTTTTGGAGTTGAGGAATGTATTGGGAATGTTTGGAGTTGAGGAATGTGTTGTGAAGGTTTAGAGTTGAGGAATGTGTTGGGAAGGTTTAGAGTTGAGGAATGTGTTGGGAATGTTTGGAGTTGAGGAATGTGTTGGGAATGTTTAGAGTTGAGGAATGTGTTGTGAAGGTTTAGAGTTGAGGAATGTGTTGTGAAGATTTGGAGTTGAGGAATGTGTTGGGGAGGTTAAGAGTTAAGGAATGTGTTGGGAAGGTTTGGAGTTGAGGAATGTGTTGGGAAGGTTTAGAGTTGAGGAATGTGTTGAGGAGGTTTACAGTTGAGGAATGTGTTGGGAAGGTTTAGAGTTGAGGAATGTGTTGGGAAGGTTTGGAGTTGAGGAATGTGTTGGGAAGGTTTGGAGTTGAGGAATGTGTTGGGAAGGTTTAGAGTTGAGGAATGTGTTGTGAAGGTTTAGAGTTGAGGAATGTGTTGGGAATGTTTAGAGTTGAGGAATGTGGAATGTTTGGAGTTGAGGAATGTGTTGGGAATGTTTGGAGTTGAGGAATGTGTTGGGAAGGTTTAGAGTTGAGGAATGTGTTGTGAAGGTTTAGAGTTGAGGAATGTGTTGGGGAGGTTAAGAGTTGAGGAATGTGTTGGGAAGGTTTGGAGTTGAGGAATGTGTTGGGAAGGTTTGGAGTTGAGGAATGTGTTGGGAATGTTTGGATTTGAGGAATGTGTTGGGGAGGTTTAGAGTTGAGGAATGTGTTGGGAAGGTTTAGAGTTGAGGAATGTGTTGGGAATGTTTAGAGTTGAGGAATGTGGAATGTTTGGAGTTGAGGAATGTGTTGGGAAAGTTTAGAGTTGAGAAATGTGTTGGGAAGGTTTAGAGTTGAGGAATGTGTTGGGAATGTTTGGAGTTGACGAATGTGTTGGGAAGGTTTGGAGTTGAGGAATGTGTTGGGAATGTTTGGAGTTGACGAATGTGTTGGGAAGGTTTAGAGTTGAGGAATGTGTTGGGAATGTTTTGAGTTGACGAATGTGTTGGGAAGGTTTAGAGTTGACGAATGTGTTGGGAATGTTTGGATTTGACGAATGTGTTGGGAAGGTTTAGAGTTGAGGAATGTGTTGGGAATGTTTGGAGTTGAGGAATGTGTTGGGAAGGTTTGGAGTTGAGGAATGTGTTGGGAAGGTTTGGAGTTGAGGAATGTGTTGGGAAGGTTTAGAGTTGAGGAATGTGTTGGGAATGTTTGGAGTTGACGAATGTGTTGGGAAGGTTTAGAGTTGAGGAATGTGTTGGGAAGGTTTAGAGGTGAGGAATGTGTTGGGAATGTTTGGAGTTGAGGAATGTGTTGGGAAGGTTTGGAGTTGAGGAATGTGTTGGGAAGGTTTGGAGTTGAGGAATGTGTTGGGAATGTTTGGAGTTGAGGAATGTGTTGGGAATGTTTGGAGTTGAGGAATGTGTTGGGAATGTTTGGAGTTGAGGAATGTGTTGGGAAGGTTTGGAGTTGACGAATGTGTTGGGAAGGTTTGGAGTTGTCTAAAGGACAAATACGGAAACCCAAGACAGTGTCCCTCGGGACAAAGACCATTGCTGTTGGTCAGAAAGAAAAAAAATGGCTATGAAACATTTCTGCTTGGTATACTTTCCTCGTCCAAATACTTTTTAATACTTTAGTCAAGTACTTTCACCATCAACCATTTCCCTCGAAGCACTTGATTCAGAAACAAGCTCGAAAACAAAGAGATTAGTTGGAAAACAACTGAAAGTTTTCAATTTTACATATCCGTTCACCGACAGAAAACTCAATGAAATGCAAGAACGTGGGCTAGCTGTTCGAAAGATATCTTAACTGTTGAAGAATTCAGGTCGGAGAGTATCTTGGAGTAGTGACGTGTGTATGGGCAAACTCATGAAGGAGCCATGGCAACGATGAAAACCAATCATTCAATGAATCAGTATGTTATATGAATTAAAGGGACATTACGGATCTTCAGCCTTTGTAATCTGAAAGGCTGTAGCAACGACAAAGACCACGCCTTATTATTTCTGGACCTCTAGGACAGACTTGCAGCTTATACATGCGTCACTGTCGCTGCAAGCGGGTGTGACCCCATTGACCGTCTGTTGACTTGGAACTGTTTTTATTATCAATTTTAAATTTTGCATTGAAAGCCCATTTATATGAAAAATAACGACGCCAATGTCAAACGTTTAATTGCACCTTTTGTAAATTTGAAAGTTTACAAGTTTGGGGATGTCACACGTTCTAGAATGTCAGTCCCCAAGAAAGATTTTCATACTGGCGACGTATTACGAAATTAATCATTTGCGTATATTCATGTTTGAGAAAAAAATTAAAGTTTTAAATTATAGTCGAAACATTCCCATAAGTTCATTTTTGTGGAGAACATCTACATGCGTTGTAAATATTGAGATTGTTTACATAGACGGCTTATACAATTATTGAGTCGTAGGGAGCAAAATCAAATGTGATATTTTTCATATGATTTCCAGCCATTTCGGATCCTTTTCATGTACTGCCGCTTTAATCATGAGCTGGAGAAGTTTGGGTCGAGAACACACAGGCTAACCAGTTTGGCAAGTGGTGCCTGTAGTGTTGAATCTAATGGGACAGTATATGGCAGCTCGTGGGCACAATCCTGTACTGGTTGTTACGAATCGAATTGGCGGAATGGTGTGTGCACTTGCTAGGTTTTGACTGTGATTATTTTTAGCATGAGTGATGACGTAGTGACTGAGGAGTGTTCACCTGTGAGCGAATGATCTGATTGACTGTATACTTGCCGAGTGGAAGCTGTGTACGACACTCGAGCGAATGAACCCCAAGGCGACGGGTGAGTGCTGATTTTATCTGTATTCTTCTACCTTGTAAATACCGCGGATGTATGATGATTGCTAGGGAAGGAATGGATGAGTGAGTTTGTGTGTTTTTCCAGGGTTCTTTGGTGTGGTACGAGTCCCAGAGACACTGGCTGAGGCTCGGAGCTTTGCTGGCGGGGGCCCGGAGCGAAGACTGTTGGGCGGGGGCCCTGTGAGCGCTTGCAGTGAGATAGTCGGCGGGGGCCGCTGGAGTGTCTGAGGCTGTGTGTCGGCGGGGGCCGCACGTCAGCGCCCGTGAGCCCTGGTGTGGGACGGGGCAGTGGGGTTGTGTTGTGCGTTGAATACACTCATTTGTAACTATGTGATGGTGTTTGTGTTTTCTTGCTTATTTTCATTTGTGCGGGCTAGGCTAACCTGAGGCCCAGTTAGCCAGTCCGTAACACTGTCCAACTGTGGGAACACTCGATAGAAAACGTTGCCCCAGTTTGGGGTCTATGGTATTCCTCCACTGGGAAGCCGTAGTCTAGAAATTCTTGTATTGTTTTGAGCGAGACGATAGGATCCCTTGATCCGAGTAGAAATTGTTTATTCTGAGGCAGCAGGGGTAAGTTAGACTTTGGGCAAAGTGCCGTGCATACAAAATGCAAACTCTTGTAGAATTCATTCTCCTACGTTGAGCAAATGCTTCGACACTAATTTGTTACTCATATTTGCTATTTTAAATGTGTTTATTCTTATATTCGGCATACGAATATGTACGCGCGGCATGGACTAGAAATTGGCAAAGCTGCTTCTTGTTCACGTAATTTTATTACCATGACGTTGAAATATCTAATAAAAATTTGGCGGTGATATTTGAACAGCAGCTTGCGCCAGTAGGAACGACAACTTGAATTGAAAGTACGTGTACAAAATGAAAAAACCAGCGCCACGTTTTGGAACCAATATTTGCACGCATGATATCCGATGTTTGACTATGTAGCGAGTTATAATTTCGAAATCTTATGTTTTTATGATCGTTGCCTTGATCGAAATGCCCTGGGCTCTGTATATTCCTGCCATAACAAGCCCTGAATATATGGAGAACCAAATCCAAGCAGCACAAATGTTATTTAATTTTTGATTTTATTTAAAAAAGTTTGGCTATATGCATGAAAGAGTTTAAGGTGCGGAGTTTGGCAACTTTGACGAGGATTAGCTTTAAATATAATTTTATTTTGTTTAAAAAAAGCCTTGTGTTATTTCTCGAATATGTGTTGTGAGATTCGCTTATGTTATCCCAGTGTTCTGTGTTCAGGTGCTGCCCATACACTGGGTGGTGGAGAAAGTTTTACGGCGCATCAGCCTTTGTAGGCAATGTAAGGCAATTGATCACGTCAGATCACGATACTGAATTAATGACTAAATAAAGTTTACGGCCTCTCGGCCTTTGCGAGCTATGCAAGGCAATTGATCACGAACAATCCCGAGACGATGTTACAGTAAAACAAAGTCAAGCCACGAGTTTCCTAGTTATACTTGAGTGAATGAATGAATGAATGAATGAATGGAGTTGTACGGCCTATCAGACTGTGGGCTATGTAAGGCAATTGATCACGAACAATCACGAGACGGTGGGTCTATTATTACCCATAACCCACAGAGAGTTGGTTGGTTGGTTAGTGTTTTACGGCATATCAGCCTTTAATGGCTAGATATGGCCACTAAGCACGAAAATCACTAAAATCGTTTTGAGTAAACGCAAATAAAGTCATTGTGTCCCTAGTTATTAGCCTCTTACGAATCGCGTAGGGAGACGCGGTGGGTCAATTCTTACCGCGAACCCACAGGGGGACCCATTGGCGGGAATAAAGTCGCCTGTTTACATTTCCACCCATCGCACTCTTACAGTATGGGCATGGTGCCGATCGATGGCGTATTACAAATGTTTGCGAGATCTTGGTTTGCTTTCGTAAAGCTATTAAGAAACTAAATATTTGCCAAGACTTGGCGCAATAGTTGCCGAAAGTTTTGCAATAAGTAATTTACCAAGACATGGCGAATATTAGCCAATATTTATTTGTCAATAACAGGCTTAACCGGAAACTACTTTTAAGAGACTATTCACCAGTCAAAACGCAGCTTCGAATCTTCACAACCATGCTACGCCCTGCACGAAACACGAATCATGCACGCAACCCTTCGACTTCATGAATGACTGGTCGGTCATACGATCCAAGAGTAAATGGGAAAATGACCATAAACGGCAAGACAAACTATACTGTGACAAACTTTATATTTTTATTCTGGAGCCGAAATTCAGCTGTTAAAAAATCCATTATTTTGTTTCCATATTTCTCTATGCAAGTTGGTAAATGAAAAAGGTTCCAGCGGTCTCAAGGTTTCTATAGTGGGTAGGTATAGTTTGCTTACTAATGCTGAAGAATCTGCAAGATGCATGCCCTTCTCGTGTGTTAATAATCAGCAACGCGCCATTGCCACAAAAGAAAAAACGAGTAAATTAGCATGCATTTAAAAAACAAATGAAGCTGTAGACACCATCTCTTCCACCTACTGACTAATATTACAGCAACCCTGTACCGAACTTGTTCGCATTGATTGAAAGCAGTTATGTCCAACGGTCTCCTCCTCGGCATGCTGCAAGGATCAGCTCCAAAACCGTTGCTGTCTTGTTGCTACACAGAGCATGTTATGGCATCCCCGAAATATGTCAACATAAAATGCTCATGCCTTGTTTTTATTTCATTTTTTCAAGCCATATAGTAGCAAAGCTGAAGCTCATTAGCAATTAAAAGTTGAAATGAAAATTTGAAAATGAAGTCTGCAAACGATTCAAGAAGCGCGCAAGCACAACCGCGATTGTGTGTTTACGCACACATACACGTGTCCGTGTGCGTGCGCGCACGTGTGTGTGTGTGTGTGTGTGTGTGTGTGTGTGTGAATGTGTGTGTGTGTATTTGTGTGGGTGTGGGTGTGCGTGCGTGCTTGTGTGTGTGGGGGTGTGGGTGTGCGTGTGTGTGTGTGTGTGTGTGAGTGAGTGAGTGGGTGTGCATATTCATGTTTACAATGATAGTGCTTCGTCGATTGTATATTCCCCATTTTCGTGCACAAGGGAGGTAACTGTTGCCAGTGGTTCCCATCAGAAGGAATTTGTCAAATTCAAATCCTTTGGACCTGTCCACAATCTCATTCCTTCGACTAGCTTGGGGAAATGACGTCACGACTTGGACTAAACTGCTTCATGGGTTGCCGGGTCCTGAGTTTTGAGAGAGAAAACAAGTGTCAAGGCTGTGCATGAAATAGAGGACTCCATGGTGTGGACAGCCCTGGGAGAGTACACAATGTCCATGCTGTGCGTGCAATAGAGGAGACCAAGGTGTGGACAGTTCTGAGGGAAATACAAACCTGGCGGAACAACAGTTTCAAGGGACACAACTGGGGCCGGATGATGTCAAGAGGCAATGTTAAGGGAAGCATCTCAAGTCCCGCCTCTGTCAAGGGAAACAACTCGAGTTTAGCAAAGATAACTCAGAAAAATGCAAGGATCTCCAGACTTCACCCTCGTTTATTATGGCCTCCGGCCCACAGGAAGTGGCAATTCGATAAAACATTTTACATAACAAAGGAGTTCTGTAAATTTAAATTGGAAATTCTTTAAATTGTCCAAAGATCCGCCCATTTATATCAAACTGCTTCGGTTTCACTCCACATCTGATAATGTTCGTGTGACACTTACAACTAGTTTCGTCTATGAAGGATACTACAGATGTACACATATTTTGCCACGTTTCTGTAATACTATACTTAGGTGGAGTCTTGCAAAAAAAAGCTAACTATTCCTTATTGGGGAAAGGCGAGGTGGGGGGTGGGGGTGGAGGTTGGGAATGAGGAAAGGGTTGGGGTTGGGGGTGGAGGTTGGGGTTTGGGTTGGGGGTTTGGGGTTAGGTGTTGGGGGTTGGGGGGAGAAATGACGTCAGTTAAGGAAGGCAACGCAGGTCGTACAACACTCCCTGCGGTAAGGCTGGCCCCGGAGAGTGCAGTCCTCAGCGCTGCAGCCCGAGAAGGGTGAGTCGCCCAGTGGACAGGAATCTGGGACAAGACACGCGTGTCAAGATTTGTGGAGGAGTGTCCCATAAGACAGGAATCTGGGACAAGACACGCGTGTCAAGATTTGTGGAGGAGTGTCCCATAAGACTGGAGTCTGGGACAAGACACGCGTGTCAAGATTTGTGAAGGAGTGTCCCATAAGATTGGAATCTGGGACAAGACACGCGTGTCAAGATTTGTGGAGGAGTGTCCCATAAGACTGGAGTCTGGGACAAGACACGCGTGTCAAGATTTGTGGAGGAGTGTCCCATAAGACTGGAGTCTGGGACAAGTCACGCGTGTCAAGATTTGTGAAGGAGTGTCCCATAAGACTGGAGTCTGGGACAAGACACAAGTGTCAAGATTTGTGGAGGAGTGTCCCATAAGACTGGAGTCTGGGACAAGTCACGCGTGTCAAGATTTGTGAAGGAGTGTCCCATAAGACTGGAGTCTGGGACAAGACACAAGTGTCAAGATTTGTGGAGGAGTGTCCCATAAGACAGGAATCTGGGACAAGACACAAGTGTCAAGATTTGTGGAGGAGTGTCCCATAAGACTGGAGTCTGGGACAAGTCACGCGTGTCAAGATTTGTGGAGGAGTGTCCCATAAGACTGGAGTCTGGGACAAGACACGCGTGTCAAGATTTGTGGAGGAGTGTCCCATAAGACTGGAGTCTGGGACAAGACACGCGTGTCAAGATTTGTGAAGGAGTGTCCCATAAGATTGGAATCTGGGACAAGTCACGCGTGTCAAGATTTGTGGAGGAGTGTCCCATAAGACAGGAATCTAGGACAAGTCACGCGTGTCAAGATTTGTGGAGGAGTGTCCCATAAGATTGGAGTCTGGGACAAGACACGCGTGTCAAGATTTGTGGAGGAGTGTCTCATAAGACTGGAGTCTAGGACAAGGATGGATGGATGGATGGATGGATGGAAGGATAGGATGGATGGATGGATGGATGGATGGATGGATGGATGGATGGATTGATGGATGGATGGATGGATGGATGGATGGATGGATGGAAGGATGGATGGATGGATGGATGGATGGATGGATGGATGGAAGGATGGATGGATGGATGGATGGATGGAAGGATAGATGGATGGATGGATGGATGGATGGAAGGATGGAAGGATGGATGGATGGATGGATGGATGGATGGATGGATGGATGGAAGGATAGATGGATGGATGGATGGATGGATGGATGGATGGATGGATAGATGGATGGATGGATGGATGGATGGAAGGATGGATGGATGGATGGATGGATGGATGGATGGATGGATGGATGGATGGATGGATGGATGGATGGATGGATGGATGGATGGATGGATGGATGGATGGATGGATGGATGGATGGAAGGATGGATGGATGGATGGATGGATGGATATATGGACAGTGTTTTACGGCCTAACCGCCTTGTAGGCTGGCCGAGGCGGGAAACACTGCGACATAGGGTGAGATAAGTGGATGAATGATCAGAATATGTGGCACTTGTTCTCAGCTTTGACCAACTCCCTGTGTCTTCCTCGGCTAAAATTCACTCCTACTACATGACCACTGCTCCTACTACATGACCACTGCTCCTACTACATGACCACTGCTCCTACTACATGACCACTGCTCCTACTACATGACCACTGCTCCTACTACATGACCACTGCTCCTACTACATGACCACTGCTCCTACTACATGACCACTGCTCCGTGACAGTTCTTCGAGGCCAAACACTTAACGCTTGGCTTCAAGATACAATGCACAGCTGTTGGTTTTATAGAGTGAAACATTATCCACATCTGCATCTCGAACCGCTTTATATTTTACTCCCACATCATTGGCCCATTTGATCGATCCTTCGTTAGATGTTTTCTTATCAGAACACTTCTCCCCTCTTCTCAGTAAATGCGTCTTCGTACCTGGCGAGCCTAAAGGAATCGTTTAAGTAATGAATGTATTTCTTTTTTCAATTCCGTCTTATATTCTGGTTTACTTGACCCCATTTTAACGTTTGACTTTTGTCTTTGTATTTCCCTTTTTAATACAACAGCTGTAACCTTTCTGTGTCGTTCTAAGGTGTCGAAACAAGCACGTCAGGTTTCATATGTTACTCATTTACCTTTTATCTGTACAGATTTATTAAATACATTTGTCCTTTGAACGTATGTATACAATTGATTGTACCCTCTGGTGCATGTAGAGCAAATAAAGAACAAAAAGAAAAACAGAAACGATGAAAGGAAGCAAAAGACAAACAATGCATACAGACAGGGAGAGGGGATGGACATAATGGCCACACTGAGACAGGGAGAGGGGATGGACAGCATGGCCACACTGAGACAGCGAGAAAGACAGACAGGGAGAGGGGATGGACAGAATGGCCACACTGAGACAGGGAGAAAGACAGACAGGGAGAGGGGATGGACAGCATGGCCACACTGAGACAGGGAGAGGGGATGGACAGCATGGCCACACTGAGACAGGGAGAGGGGATGGACAGAATGGCCACACTGAGACAGCGAGAAAGACAGACAGGGAGAGGGGATGGACAGCATGGCCACACTGAGACAGGGAGAAAGACAGACAGGGAGAGGGGATGGACAGCATGGCCACACTGAGACAGGGAGAGGGGATGGACAGCATGGCCACACTGAGACAGCGAGAAAGACAGACAGGGAGAGGGGATGGACAGAATGGCCACACTGAGACAGCGAGAAAGACAGACAGGGAGAGGGGATGGACAGCATGGCCACACTGAGACAGGGAGAAAGACAGACAGGGAGAGGGGATGGACAGCATGGCCACACTGAGACAGCGAGAAAGACAGACAGGGAGAGGGGATGGACAGAATGGCCACACTGAGACAGCGAGAAAGACAGACAGGGAGAGGGGATGGACAGCATGGTCACACTGAGACAGGGAGAAAGACAGACAGGGAGAGGGGATGGACAGAATGGCCACACTGAGACAGGGAGAGGGGATGGACAGCATGGCCACACTGAGACAGCGAGAAAGACAGACAGGGAGAGGGGATGGACAGCATGGCCACACTGAGACAGCGAGAAAGACAGACAGGGAGAGGGGATGGACAGAATGGCCACACTGAGACAGGGAGAGGGGATGGACAGCATGGCCACACTGAGACAGCGAGAAAGACAGACAGGGAGAGGGGA
>JAWQFJ010001862.1:52500-62500 GCA_034096865.1 Theodoxus fluviatilis | reverse complement strand
CTACCACCACTTCAACTCAGACAACGCCTTCACTGGGCAGCCTGTCTGTCTGTCACTACCACCATTTCAACTCAGACAACGCCTTCACTGGGCACCCTGTCTGTCTGTCACTACCACCATTTCAACTCAGACAACGCCTTCACTGGGCACCCTGTCTGTCTGTCACTACCACCACTTCAACTCAGACAACGCCTTCACTGGGCACCCTGTCTGTCTGTCTGTCTGTCACTACCACCACTTCAACTCAGACAACGCCTTCACTGGGCAGCCTGTCTGTCTGTCACTATCACCACTTCAACTCAGACAACGCCTTCACTGGGCACCCTGTCTGTCTGTCACTATCACCACTTCAACTCAGACAACGCCTTCACTGGGCAGCCTGTCTGTCTGTCTGTCTGTCACTACCACCACTTCAACTCAGACAACGCCTTCACTGGGCACCCTGTCTGTCTGTCACTATCACCACTTCAACTCAGACAACGCCTTCACTGGGCAGCCTGTCTGTCACTATCACCACTTCAACTCAGACAACGCCTTCACTGGGCAGCCTGTCTGTCTGTCACTACCACCACTTCAACTCAGACAACGCCTTCACTGGGCAGCCTGTCTGTCTGTCTGTCACTACCACCACTTCAACTCAGACAACGCCTTCACTGGGCAGCCTGTCTGTCTGTCACTACCACCACTTCAACTCAGACAACGCCTTCACTGGGCACCCTGTCTGTCTGTCACTACCACCACTTCAACTCAGACAACGCCTTCACTGGGCACCCTGTCTGTCTGTCACTATCACCACTTCAACTCAGACAACGCCTTCACTGGGCAGCCTGTCTGTCTGTCACTACCACCACTTCAACTCAGACAACGCCTTCACTGGGCACCCTGTCTGTCTGTCACTACCACCACTTCAACTCAGACAACGCCTTCACTGGGCACCCTGTCTGTCTGTCACTATCACCACTTCAACTCAGACAACGCCTTCACTGGGCAGCCTGTCTGTCTGTCACTACCACCACTTCAACTCAGACAACGCCTTCACTGGGCAGCCTGTCTGTCTGTCACTATCACCACTTCAACTCAGACAACGCCTTCACTGGGCAGCCTGTCTGTCTGTCACTACCACCACTTCAACTCAGACAACGCCTTCACTGGGCAGCCTGTCTGTCTGTCACTACCACCACTTCAACTCAGACAACGCCTTCACTGGGCAGCCTGTCTGTCTGTCACTACCACCACTTCAACTCAGACAACGCCTTCACTGGGCACCCTGTCTGTCTGTCTGTCACTACCACCACTTCAACTCAGACAACGCCTTCACTGGGCACCCTGTCTGTCTGTCACTACCACCACTTCAACTCAGACAACGCCTTCACTGGGCACCCTGTCTGTCTGTCTGTCACTACCACCACTTCAACTCAGACAACGCCTTCACTGGGCACCCTGTCTGTCTGTCACTACCACCACTTCAACTCAGACAACGCCTTCACTGGGCACCCTGTCTGTCTGTCACTACCACCACTTCAACTCAGACAACGCCTTCACTGGGCACCCTGTCTGTCTGTCACTACCACCACTTCAACTCAGACAACGCCTTCACTGGGCACCCTGTCTGTCTGTCACTATCACCATTTCAACTCAGACAACGCCTTCCACAACAGCCTTTTGTTCCGTAGACGCAGCTGCTTGAAGAAAGCGGAAACAGCGGATTTATGGGCCTATAGAACGCTTTGCATCATTCCGCTTTGTGGCAGCGACAACAAGATGGCGGACAAAATGCCGCCACCACCACTTCGTGCAATTACTTTGATGGAAATTTTCGACGACGACGACTTGACTGCAGTACTACAAGCTACAGCAGCGTCAACGTTCATATCCTTGTATGCACTGCAGCTTTTTAATCCTTGAAAAATGATCCCAGCGCACAACACTTGAACAAGTTCCTCCAATCATCGGGGTATAAGAAGAAGAAGACAGCGCACGGTCACGTGACGGTGACATGCAGTGAACATTGCAAGTATTCTTCCCCAAAACATGCAAACTACGATCAAGTTCATAAGCAATTTGAACATAAAATAAAAATGTAATCTCCCTTCACACTTTCCGCCACGTATAAGATATAATTTATCATGCGTCAGCTCACAATTGATGTACTTGTCTTCACCGAAACGATAACCTCCAATAGTGGCCGCCATTTTGCTGACAGTCTTGGCATTCAATTTTTACCGCTACGCAGCGCTGCCAGCGCTTTTTCCCAGCGACGCGCAGCAGAGGGTTTCACAGAAGCAGCGCTGACAGCTGCTTACAGCGGCTGAGCTTACGGAACACGCTGCAGCTCTACACGTTATCAGCGACACTCACCAATAACACAGACACAGAAAAGACGCTCTCAAACGTCCTCAACTGTTGTCGCATCCTTGGATTCGTGAAGACAGAAATATATGTTGCAGCAGAGAAAAGGAAAAGAAAGAAATAGATGTTGCAGCAGAGAAAAGGAAAAGAAAGAAATAGATATTGCATCAGAGAAAAGGAAAAGAAAGAAAGATGGAACAGAAGAAAGAACGAACTAAGGGAAGAAAAAAAGTCTTTGGAAGCAGCATGATGTCATCAGTTTGTGCCGATGACGTAGTGAACAAGTGTGACGTACGCGGTAAATGCCATGACGTGGTCAACCTTGGGGATGTCCTGTTGGAATGGTAACCACTCCTGGAACTTCTCAAGAGCCGTGACGTCCAGCACTGTCCGGTTCTTAAGCACGTTCTCCGTCCACGACGACTGATTCGGGCTCTGTGGACACGTGATTTTTATCCCTATGGAGTCTGCAGGCAAGACGCAGACATTTCGCCATCAAACTGCTGGGCAGTGTTGCATAGACGCGATGCAAAGGCCCATGTCAACACGTGTCAAGAATCGCATGCCTCCCTCATCAGCCTGGAATCCTGCGGTCTTTGCGTTTTCGGGGCCTGCTCCGGTAGCACCCTCAGCCAGCAGCAAGCAGCATGTACATTGCCGTAACTTCTGCTTTCACAAACTTGACACATGTTGACACCGGCCTAGGATTCTAGTCTAAGCAACGCCTCCCTGTTTTTGACTGTGGCTCATGACCGACGCACGTACTATATGGAAGTCCAGTCAGTCCGTAAAAGCGAAACTGCATCACCGCGTGCAATATGATTACTGTGTTGGACTCATTGCCTGCCATATTTGCCCCCAACTATGTTATGTCTTGTTTCTCGTTCTCCTGCTCTAGTGAGTACCCGTATGTGTAGTCAATGGATTTTCTTTGTCTTCAGGGGCTGACATGCTTTACAACTTATTCATTCTTTCTTTCATTTATTCATTCTTTATTCATTCCTTTATTCAAATATTCGTTAGAGAGAAAGGAAAGTTCATTACTCACGGTGACAATCTTGATTCCTTTAACCTTGACTCTGATGCTAACTGTTTCGCTAATGACACTCTTGTACACTGATGCCACCTGCAACGAAGAAAGAACATTTCTCAGCTGTATGTATGTCTCTTTAGAAACAAATGCAAGAATTCTCGAATAGAAATATCCTCATATCAACAAATTCAAAAGGGATTTCGAAGTTCCAGCAGGTAAAGATGTTATATTTTATATTGCGACTTTCCACCCATTCATGGGAGTTCGAACAGCACATTTATACCCTCTGGTCAATGGGCTGCTCAATTGCTGCTCAGTTCATCGCTCCAGCACCGTCTCAACTCCCTGGGGAGCATGCAACCAGGCTGCTCTACAACACCATCTCAACTCCCTGGGGAGCATGCAACCAGGCTGCTCTACAACACCATCTCAACTCCCTGGGGAGCATGCAACCAGGCTGCTCTACAACACCGTCTCAACTCCCTGGGGAGCATGCAACCAGGCTGCTCTACAACACCGTCTCAACTCCCTGGGGAGCATGCAACCAGGCTGCTCTACAACACCATCTCAACTCCCTGGGGAGCATGCAACCAGGCTGCTCTACAACACCGTCTCAACTCCCTGGGGAGCATGCAACCAGGCTGCTCTACAACACCGTCTCAACTCCCTGGGGAGCATGCAACCAGGCTGCTCTACAACACCATCTCAACTCCCTGGGGAGCATGCAACCAGGCTGCTCTACAACACCATCTCAACTCCCTGGGGAGCATGCAACCAGGCTGCTCTACAACACCATCTCAACTCCCTGGGGAGCATGCAACACCATCTCAACTCCCTGGGGAGCATGCAACACCATCTCAACTCCCTGGGGGGCATGCAACCAGGCTGCGCTACAACACCATCTCAACTCCCTGGGGAGCATGCAACCAGGCTGCTCTACAACACCATCTCAACTCCCTGGGGAGCATGCAACCAGGCTGCTCTACAACACCATCTCAACTCCCTGGGGAGCATGCAACCAGGCTGCTCTACAACACCATCTCAACTCCCTGGGGAGCATGCAACCAGGCTGCTCTACAACACCATCTCAACTCCCTGGGGAGCATGCAACTCCCTGGGGAGCATGCAACCAGGCTGCTCTACAACACCATCTCAACTCCCTGGGGAGCATGCAACCAGGCTGCTCTACAACACCATCTCAACTCCCTGGGGAGCATGCAACCAGGCTGCTCTACAACCCATCTCAACTCCCTGGGGAGCATGCAACCAGGCTGCTCTACAACACCATCTCAACTCCCTGGGGAGCATGCAACCAGGCTGCTCTACAACACCATCTCAACTCCCTGGGGAGCATGCACCAGGCTGCTCTACAACACCATCTCAACTCCCTGGGGAGCATGCAACCAGGCTGCTCTACAACACCATCTCAACTCCCTGGGGAGCATGCAACCAGGCTGCTCTACAACACCATCTCAACTCCCTGGGGAGCATGCAACCAGGCTGCTCTACAACACCATCTCAACTCCCTGGGGAGCATGCAACCAGGCTGCTCTACAACACCATCTCAACTCCCTGGGGAGCATGCAACCAGGCTGCACTACAACACCATCTCAACTCCCTGGGGAGCATGCAACACCATCTCAACTCCCTGGGGAGCATGCAACCAGGCTGCGCTACAACACCATCTCAACTCCCTGGGGAGCATGCAGCCAGGCTGCGCTCCAACACCATCTCAACTCCCTGGGGAGCATGCTACAATCCAACCATCTCAACTCCCTGGGGAGCATGCAACACCATCTCAACTCCCTGGGGAGCATGCAACCAGGCTGCGCTACAACACCATCTCAACTCCCTGGGGAGCATGCAACCAGGCTGCACTACAACACCATCTCAACTCCCTGGGGAGCATGCAACCAGGCTGCGCTACAACACCATCTCAACTCCCTGGGGAGCATGCAACACCATCTCAACTCCCTGGGGAGCATGCAACACCATCTCAACTCCCTGGGGAGCATGCAACACCATCTCAACTCCCTGGGGAGCATGCAACACCATCTCAACTCCCTGGGGAGCATGCAACCAGGCTGCTCTACAACACCATCTCAACTCCCTGGGGAGCATGCAACCAGGCTGCACTACAACACCATCTCAACTCCCTGGGGAGCATGCAACACCATCTCAACTCCCTGGGGAGCATGCAACACCATCTCAACTCCCTGGGGAGCATGCAACCAGGCTGCGGATGAACGCGCCCAAGTTAGCTTTCTTAATTTTCCATCACAGCCCTCACAGGTACCCGTTTTACTCCTGGGTGGGGAGAAGCAATGTGAGTAAAGCACCTTGCTCAAGGATGCAACACTAGAATCCGAACAGCTTCAAACGCCATATTGCCTCTAATGGCCGCAAGCGAACAGCTTCAAACGCCATATTGCCTCTAATGGCCACAAGCGAACAGCTTCAAACGCCATATTGCCTCTAATGGCCGCAAGCGAACAGCTTCAAACGCCATATTGCCTCTAATGGCCGCAAGCGAACAGCTTCAAACGCCATATTGCCTCTAATGGCCGCAAGCGAACAGCTTCTAAACGCCATATTGCCTCTAATGGCCGCAAGCGAACAGCTTCAAACGCCATATTGCCTCTAATGGCCGCAAGCGAACAGCTTCAAACGCCATATTGCCTCTAATGGCCGCAAGCGAACAGCTTCAAACGCCATATTGCCTCTAATGGCCGCAAGCGAACAGCTTCAAACGCCATATTGCCTCTAATGGCCGCAAGCGAACAGCTTCAAACGCCATATTGCCTCTAATGGCCGCAAGCGAATGCAGATTAAGTGTACTAACCACTCTCCCACAGTCTCACTCGTACTACTGCTACGACTTTCGCTGCTGCTGCTGCTGCTGCTGCTGCTACCACTACTACTTCTTCTTCTTTGCCTTTGTCTCCTCCGACCAATACCCGTCTACTTCTGCTCCTGTTCCCTTTTCCCTCAGTTTGCTCCTGCTTTTACACCTTTCCTAACAAGTACATTCTCTGCGTGGAGAAATTATTTCCATTGATACATAGTTTTTTCCCCACATCTCCCACTATTGCTGCTTTTCCTTCTCTGTTCCTGCACCCACTTCTTGTCCTCATCGTCTTGCTCTTCTCCTGCACCCACTTCTTGTCTTCATTGTTTTGCGCTTACCTTCCTTTCCACGTCCTCTACCACTGTCGATGCTGCACCTGCTTCTTCAGCTTCTCTTCATCCCGGGCAGGCAGGCAGGCAGGCAGGCAGGCAGGCAGGCAGGCAGGCAGGCAGGCAGGCAGGCAGGGAGGTGGAGGGACGTGGTGAGCTTTGTGGTGCAGAAAGGTAGGCAGGCAGGAAGGCAGGAAGGCAGGCAGGTAGGCAGGCAGGAAGGCAGGCAGGCAGGCAGGCAGGCAGGCAGGCAGGCAGGCGGAGGGACGTGGGGAGCTTTGTGGTGCAGGAAGGTAGGCAGGCAGGAAGGCAGGCAGGCAGGCAGGCAGGAAGGCAGGTAGGCAGGCAGGCAGGCAGGCGGAGGGACGTGGTGAGCTATGTGGTGCAGGCAGGCAGGCAGGCAGGCAGGCAGGCAGGCAGGCGGAGGGACGTGGGGAGCTTTGTGGTGCAGGAAGGCAGGCAGGCTGGCAGGCAGGAAGGCAGGCAGGCAGGCAGGCGGAGGGACGTGGGGAGCTTTGTGGTGCAGGAAGGCAGGCAGGCTGGCAGGCAGGCAGGCAGGCGGAGGGACGTGGGGAGCTTTGTGGTGCAGGAAGGCAGGCAGGCAGGCAGGCAGGAAGGCAGGAAGGCAGGCAGGCAGGCAGGCAGGCAGGCAGGCAGGCAGGCGGAGGGACGTGGTGAGCTTTGTGGTGCAGGAAGGCAGGCAGGCAGGCAGGCAGGCAGGCAGGCAGGCAGGCAGGCAGGCAGGCAGGCAGGCGGAGGGACGTGGGGAGCTTTGTGGTGCAGGAAGGCAGGCAGGCAGGCAGGCAGGCAGGCAGGCAGGCAAGCAGGCAGAGGGACGTGGGGAGCTTTGTGGTGCAGGAAGGCAGGCAGGCAGGCAGGCAGGCAGGCAGGCAGGCAGGCAGGCGGAGGGACGTGGGGAGCTTTGTGGTGCAGGAAGGCAGGCAGGCTGGCAGGCAGGAAAGGTAGGCAGGCAGGCAGGAAGGCAGGCAGGCGGAGGGACGTGGTGAGCTTTGTGGTGCAGGAAGGCAGGCAGGCAGGCAGGAAGGCAGGCAGGCAGGCAGGCAGGCAGGCAGGCAGGCAGGCAGGCAGGCAGGCAGGCAGGCAGGCGGAGGGACGTGGGGAGCTTTGTGGTGCAGGAAGGCAGGCAGGCTGGCAGGCAGGAAGGTAGGCAGGCTGGCAGGCAGGAAGGTAGGCAGGCTGGCTGGCAGGAAGGTAGGCAGGCAGGCAGGCAGGCGGAGAGACGTGGTGAGCTTTGTGGTGCAGGAAGGCAGGCAGGCGGGCAGGCAGGAAGGTAGGCAGGCAGGCGGGTAGGCAGGCGGAGGGACGTGGGGAGCTTTGTGGTGCAGGAAGGCAGGAAGGCGGGCAGGCAGGAAGGTAGGCAGGCAGGCGGGTAGGCAGGCGGAGGGACGTGGGGAGCTTTGTGATGCAGGAAGGCAGGCAGGCAGGCAGGCAGGCAGGCGGAGGGACGTGGGGAGCTTTGTGGAAACAGAGCATAGTGCGTCCTTGGTGGCCTCAAGGATGCGACCCAGTTTCCCGCCACTGCAGCCTCCTGCTGGGGGTGCGTGGGTGGCATCACATGACCCAGTCTGCCCGCCCGGCCCAAAGGGCAGCGCTAAAAATAGCAGCCTGTCGCCTGGAAGGTGGTTGTTGCTGGCTCTGCGGAAACCTGGCTCTTCCTTCTGCCTCGAGAACCAAAGCCTCTCTGGGCCTTCCGCACACTGGCGCTGCCCTGTCCTTTGCCGAGGTGTCGGCTTCCCTCTTGGTAGAGTCTGTCTATATGTAGACTTCCCTCTTGGTAGAGTCTGTCTACATGTAGACTTCCCTCTTGGTAGGCTCTGTCTACATGTAGACTTCTCTCTTGGTAGAGTGTCTACATGTAGACTTTCCTCTTGGTAGACTCTGTCTACATGTAGACTTCTCTCTTGGTAGAGTGTCTACATGTAGACTTCTCTCTTGGTAGACTCTGTCTACATGTAGACTTCTCTCTTGGTAGAGTGTCTACATGTAGACTTTCCTCTTGGTAGGCTCTGTCTATATGTAGACTTCCCTCTTGGTAGACTCTGTCTATATGTAGACTTTCCTCTTGGTAGACTCTGTCTACATGTAGACTTCTCTCTTGGTAGAGTGTCTACATGTAGACTTTCCTCTTGGTAGACTCTGTCTATATGTAGACTTCTCTCTTGGTAGAGTGTCTACATGTAGACTTTCCTCTTGGTAGACTCTGTCTACATGTAGACTTCTCTCTTGGTAGAGTCTGTGTGTATGTAGACTTCCCTCTTGGTAGAGTATGTCTGCATGTAGACTTCCCTCTTGGTAGAGTGTCTACATGTAGACTTCCCTCTTGGTAGACTCTGTCTACATGTAGACTTCTCTCTTGGTAGAGTGTCTACATGTAGACTTTCCTCTTGGTAGACTCTGTCTATATGTAGACTTCTCTCTTGGTAGAGTGTCTACATGTAGACTTCCCTCTTGGTAGACTCTGTCTACATGTAGACTTCCCTCTTGGTAGAGTCTGTCTACATGTAGACTTCCCTCTTGGTAGAGTCTGTTTGTATGTAGACTTCCCTCTTAGTAGAGCCTCAGTATATGTAGACTCCTCTCTTTGTAGACTTCATACGTAGACACCTCTCTTTGAAGACTTTGTATGTAGATATCTCTCTCTTTGTAGACTATCTACATGTAGACCTCTCTTTGTAGACTTTCCCTGTATGTAGACATCCCTCTGTGTAGACTGTCTCTGTATGTAGACATCTCTTTGTAAACAAAGTTGTTGTTGTTGTTGTTGCGTACCTGGGCTAAACACTCCCAGGATCACCCAAGTGGGTGAGATGACTGAAAGTATCTAGGATGACTGCATAAGAAAAGTATGTAGTTTCAATTTAAATTTCTCTAACGATTTCGCAATTTTTAGAGAATTGGATAGTGTGTTCCACATAGTAACCCTTGAATAAGATAGGCTATGTTTAAACAAATCAATCCCAGGTTGTGGTATTATAAAGTTATGTACACGAATATTTGAATGTTGGAATAAGTTAATCAAATAATCAGGCACATCACAATCATTAATTCTTTTCATTAAGACACATTGATTGAATTGTAAATGCTTATAAAAAGGCAATATGTTAAGTTAATTCATTTTGTCATTTGTAGATAGTGAACTATCTGTTATCATAAGCTTAGATGCTCTTCGATACAATGACTTTAGCCTTTTCAAGTTAGCGTCACTACAGCTCATCAAGACGACGTTAGATGCAACTGAGAATACTTGTGATTCACCACCACCACCACCACCACCACCACCACCACCACCACCACCACCACCACCACCACCACCACCACCACCACCACCACCTCAACTTACAGAGGCCGAAAGTCATTACGCGTGCAAATTATGTGACAAATCAAAAATGGTCATTTTCACATATACTGGAAAGAAAGAAA
>JAWQFJ010001862.1:37500-47500 GCA_034096865.1 Theodoxus fluviatilis | reverse complement strand
CTCTGTCGCTGAGTTGAGATGAGTTGAGTTGCACAACCTCTGTACATAGTTCACAACACAACCTCTGTACATAGTTCACAACACAACCTCTGTACATAGTTCACAACACAACCTCTGTACATAGTTCACAACACAACCTCTCAGTATGTGAGTCGTGTGTGCTTTGCCCTTCTTGTTTTCCAGTGTTGGGTTCATTGTCCTTGATGCGAGGGAAAACTTTAGAATGGGAATTGCAGAATTTATGTCGCTGCGTTGGATTGTTGACGTGCTTAACTTCGTAAGAGATTAAAGAAAATATTGTATTTAAAAAAGTTTAAAGCCTGGTGAATGTTTTTAAGTGTTCTCCCAAATTTTCACCATTCCTCTTACGCCGTATTACGCGTAGAGGCGCCTGTCTTTTAAACTTGTCTCTCCAAGGGACTTCCCTCTCCTCTGAAAACGATTGCCCCATTTTACCTCAGCCAAGTCAAAACCAGAACGATGCCAAAACATTCCTAGAGGGCGAGGATTTGAAAGAAATGTGAATGGAACTAGAGCATCAGGTTGTCTGTAGACTTTCTTTGTCTCAAAGTCCCAGAGCAAGAGGCTTCCAGAAAAGAGGAAGCGGAGGGGGTTGGGGGTGAGAGAGGAGGGGGAGGGGGAGGAGAGAGGAGGGGGAGGGGGTGAGAGAGGAGGGGAGGGGGATGTGTTTAAGAGGAGGGGGAGGGGGGATGTGTTTAAGAGGAGGGGGAGGTAGATGGGGCGAGATCTGGAGAGTGGAGAGTTTAGAGGAGGGACAACGAATGGATAAGAAAGGCAGAGAAGCTGGGGTACTGGAGTGAGGGGGAGAAGGGTGTGTGTGTGGAGGGGAATGGGGGTCGGGGTAGAGGGGGGGGGGGGGGTTCGGGGGTTGTTGACAAGATTATCGCGGTGTGCTCTGAACTCTGCCCTCTCGCACAGGAAGCGACGGCCTGGAATTCAGGGAAAGCTCCGGCACCCTGAACACAATCACAGCCATCCTGCCCCTAAATCTGTCCTGGCCCCACTAAATCCATGGCCAGGCACACTTAGGGGAGGGGTGGAGGTGGTGGTGGAAGGAGGAGTGAGTGAAGAAGAATGAAGGGGGAAGAAGAACGCGTTGTGGAGGCCTGGCGTTTTACCACAGTTGACGGCAACAGACAGCTGTTTTCCTGCTGTGGCGATGAGGAACTCAGGAGACGCGAGAGAGGCCCGGTGTCGCAGGATATTTCGGAACCGGACAAATCGGAACCATTCCGATTTATCCTGGCCCTGGGGAAAGGATATTTCGGAACCATTCCGATTTATCCTGGCTCTGGTGGCAGGATTTTTCGGAACCACTGGTGGTTCCGAAATATCCTTTCACCAGAGCCAGGATAAATCGGAATGGTTCCGAAATATCCTAGGATTTTTCGGAACCGGTTCCGATTAATCCTGGTTCCGAAATATTCTACGACACCGGGCTGTCAGCTGAATGACGCGAGCTTCTGCCCGTGCATCCTGATTTAATCCTCTACATAATGTTGAGGCATTACTGAATAAATGGAGGGTTTTTGCAGTGTGTCAGATTGAACAGAGAGTGGTGTGATTATTCTGTGGGGCATCATTCCCCTCCCGTCCCCACCCCACCCCATTGCCTTACCTGATTGGCACTGCGTGTCTGTCTGCAGACCTAATCTGCAGGAATGCCTTTTTGGAAGGGCCGTCTTCCTGCCAGGTTGCTGATGAGCCAGGCTCCTTGACAGTTCCTGTCCTCCCCCACAACCTTTTTGGTTTTTCTTCCTCCCCACAGAACAGTTCCACCTCCCCTCACTCCCTAAACTTCCACCCTCTCCTTCATCCCCACCCCCTCCTTCATCCCCACCCCCCACCCTTCTCGTGTCTAAGTTTTTCTGCTGTTCACCTCACGTCCCAGCCTTGTGTTCATGGCTGCTTCCCTCAGATGGACTTGCTCTGCTCTCTTGGCCCCAGGAGAACCGTGAAGCGCATGCATTAGTCTGTACCACAGTTTGAGTGAAGTGAACGTTTTGGAATTATTGTTTCATTCACTCTATTCATCTTAGATTATTGTATTCATCTCATTTCATTTCTATTAGTTGTTGGAATGGTTAAGGGCTGGGTTGGTGTGTGAAGTTTGTGAGGGAGACATCCGGAACGAAACGATGAGGATCCCCCCCTCGTCATCGTGATGTCAATAATAGCTCATGGAAACATACATTTGACTTTCTCAAGGACTAAAGGCAAGGCTTGTGAGGTGATCAAGATGCATTTTGAAGGAATTCCCTCTGATATGACAGTAGAGGTTTATTCGAAAGTTTCGTTTGTGCTTTTCAGATAACTATTTGGGCAGAATGAAGACTTTGACCATGGATAGAGGGATGCGTAGAATTAACTCTGTTGTTTAGAATGCACAGTGTTTCAAGAAGGAAAATTACCTCTCTCTGTGGTGTAGTACCACACAAGTCTTTCAAGAAGGATGAGTACTTCTCACTGTTGTTTAGAATCACACAGTTGTTTCAAGAAGGAAGAGTGTATCTCTCTATTGGCTACAACCACACAGGCTTATCAAGAAGGAAGAGTTTATCTCTCTATTGGCTACAACCACACAGGCTTATCAAGAAGGATGAGTACTTCTCTCTGTTGTTTAGAATCACACAGTTGTTTCAAGAAGGAAGAGTGTATCTCTCTATTGGCTACAACCACACAGGCTTATCAAGAAGGAAGGGGGAGGGTACTGTGCTGAGAGACTACTGGGCGAAAGAAAGAGGGAAGGAGGTTGAGCGGGAAGGCAGGAAGGAGGGAGCTATGAGGAAAGAGGGGGAAATGGGGCCCTGTACGTAGTGATTGCTGTACAGAAGGATGAGGAATGATGGTCGTAGAGGAGCACGGTGACGATAATTGTGGCAATGATGATGACTGTATTGGTCAATTGTGGTACTGCTGGTGGTGCTTCTACTTCTTTCAGATATAGATATCTTATTCATTGCCTTTACATTTTCTCGTCTAATACATGTAAGACAAACATATAGCGATGAAGTTTTTACATCACAGAATCTTGTATGAATACTTTTTTTAGGAACATGGATAGTATTAAATGATTGAGTCAATTACAGGAGTAGGGAAATATTTCTTCCTTCACAATCCCTTCCCTGCACCATTTCTATTTACACACACGCGCGCGCGCGCGCGCACACGCACACGCACAGACACAGACACACACACGCACACACACACACACGCACACTTTCCTCTTCCGTTGTTCTTGTTGCTGATCCCCCACATGAAAGCGAAAACTGTAAGCATTCATGAGCCATGTTGTTTCCGAGCTTCAGTCCCACAGTGTTCAAAAGTGTTATCAAGTCTACAGCAGATGACTCTACAAATCGCTGTTTTCGCTTTTGAGGCTCAAACTCAGTTCCCGATGTCAGGACTTGACAGCAGTGGCCAAGGAGATGGTATGAGCCGTTTTGGACACCTGCAACTTCCTTTGATGCTCTCTCATTATGAAGACTGTCCAGGTTTGGTACAGAAGTCTTCAGGGTTTTTTGGTCGGCAGTTCTTCTGATTCGTCTCGGTCTCCCCTTTGAACGCTACAGGCCCCCACGGGGGTTGGGGGGGGGGGGGGGGGGAGAATTCACTCCCCGCGTCTCCCCACGCGAATCGTTAAAGGCGAGTAACTAGGGACATCCAGAGTTGACTTGCTTGTTGTACTCCAACCAGCTCCAGTGATCTCCGTGGTCAGTGGCCTTACGTAACCTTCAAAGACTGATAGGCCGAAAAATTCCTTCCTTCCTTCCTGACCTCCGCCAAAGAGGTGTTTTACCCTAGGTTCGTAAATTATTTAGTTATTTTTGCAAAATAACTCAAAATGTTCAACACGGATCCTGATGAAATGTGGTGGAAGTTCAGGGTGGAAGGTCAGGGTGGAAGGTCAGGGTGGAAGGTCAGGGTTTCACAAAAAAAAAATCATAAAGTGTTAGAGATGATCTGTTATCTCGTCTGGGAATTGCGACCCAAAAGAAAAATGTTACCGCAAATCACGAAGTTGACGTCAAACTATTGATGACGTCGCATGCGTTCCGAACTAGACTTCCTAGCACTGGGCCTGCCTAGAATTACGTCCCGCCTGAATGAACTAGACTTCCTAGCACTAGGCCTGGCTAGCATTACGTCCCGCCTGAATGAACTAGACTTCCTAGCACTAGGCCTGGCTAGCATTACGACCTGCCTGAATGAACTAGACTTCCTAGCACTAGGCCTGGCTAGCATTACGTCCCGCCTGAATGAACTAGACTTCCTAGCACTAGGCCTGGCTAGCATTACGTCCCGCCTGAATGAACTAGACTTCCTAGCACTAGGCCTGGCTAGCATTACGACCTGCCTGAATGAACTAGACTTCCTAGCACTAGGCCTGCCTAGCATTACGTCCCGCCTGAATGAACTAGACTTCCTAGCACTAGGCCTGCCTAGAATTACGTCCCGCCTGAATGAACTAGACTTCCTAGCACTAGGCCTGGCTAGCATTACGACCTGCCTGAATGAACTAGACTTCCTAGCACTAGGCCTGCCTAGCATTACGACCTGCCTGAATGAGATGTGCAAACCGTGGAAGAGAAACTGTTCCACCTTGGTGGACGTTTGCCCTCTCAGAGTGCTCTCTAGTTCCATGACTGCATTGGTGCCACTGATGCCGCAGCAGGAGGGCTCTAGCCTGGACCTTTCTGGGCAGTCGCTCCAAGGCCGCATCGCCAGTGCTGCATGGTGCCGAGGGCTGAAGGCCAACTTGTTTCTGGCTCAGACTTACTCATGTTGCCGATTCAGCAGTTAAAAGCGGGTTCAGGGACATTTTCCAGTCATTGGTGTTTTTTCACCCCTATTTCCCCCTCCCCCCTACCCGCTCTCTTCTCCCACCCCTCACCCCCTCCTCCTCGTTCTGGGCTCCACCCACTTGAGGTAATAAGTTGCGGTGTGGGACGGGGGATGGTGGGAAGGAGGAAGAGGGGAGGGAAGAAGAGGGGGAGGGAAGCTAGAAGGCATAGGGGGTGAGGGGTTGGGAAGGGGGGAAGGTTTGGGAGGGGGGAGTCTTTGGAAGGGGGATGAGGGTGGGTGGGTGTTAGATATAATAGTCCCCACCTGCAGACAAGCATGGTGATAGGCCTAGCAACTCTATGTGTTCCTCTCCTTCTTTCCTCCTCTCCTTCCTCCCCCGCCTTCTCACTGATCTTGCAACCTGCTCTTTTCCTCTTGCTTTCATGCTATCTGCCCCCCCCCCCCTCCCTCCCCCCTCCCCCTCCCCCCCCCCCCCCCCCCCCCACACACACACACTCTTTCTTCCTTACTTGCATCTGTTGGTTGCCAGTAGGCCCAAGAATCCATAACTTCCTGGCATCGCTGCATCTGTGGTTTCCTTTTCGTACTTGAGTTGCCTCCCTTACTTCGTCTCCGCCAAGTTTTTGGGCCGTCAGGTTGCTTAGCATATCTCCATGAAGTCCATCACGGGTTTCGCCTGACATTTTGTGCTCTGCGCACGTTAAATTCCTCCTGCCCATTGGCATTTTACGGCACTGCTATACTTAGGTTATTTCATTCTTGAGTGTGTGAACGTTTTCCGCCACCGAAATACCTTCCTCCATTCATGCCTTCCTATCTTTGTTTCTCGTTGGTTTCATTTCTTCCCCTTGACATTTCGTGTACCTTACCCTAGTTCTTGCCCATTTGAGCAATGTTTTAAAGTGGTACCTGCTTTTCTGTTCACTTTTGTCTTCTATTCAGAAGACTTTTTCGTTTCTCGTCTTCTCATCGATGTGTCCAAGATTTGATTATACCTTTTAATTAACCTTGTTGGAGTTATTTAGATCTTCCAGTCAAGATTACGAACAGGATTTTAGACATTGTAATGGTTGTAAGTTGATCTCCGATCTCTTGGGGGAAAAAAGAGGGGGAAACGCTTTCGAATGTAATTTCTTCATTGACCATTTTTTTCCATCCATCCGTCCATTCATTCCCTTGTTTGCTGTCTATTCCGTCTGACGTCTTCACTCTCTGTCTGTCTGTCTGTCTGTCTGTCTGTCTGTCTGTCTGTCTGTCTGTCTGTCTGTCTGTCTGTCTGTCTGTCTGTCTGTCTGTCTGTCTGTCTGTCTGTCTGTCTGTCTGTCTGTCTGTCTGTCTGTCTGTCTGTCTGTCTGTCTGTCTGTCTGTCTGTCTGTCTGTCTGTCTGTCTGTCTGTCTGTCTGTCTGTCTCTCTCTGTCTCTCTCTCTCTCTCTCTCTCTCTCTCTATATATATATATATATATATGTGTGTGTGTGTGTGTGTCTATCTCTTTCTCCACCTCTTTTCGTGTTTCATTCTCTCTGGGACCCATGTGGGTTGGGGGTAAGAATAAACCCACCGTGTTTCCCAAAGCGAAGCGTAAAAGGCGAATTATTAATGAAGTCGAGGTTTGACTCACTCATTCTCTAGCCAGCTGTGTTGATCTTGCAGACCTGTTTACTCTCCCGATTTTAGCGGGAGACTCCCGATTTCAGACCCTATCTCCCGACCTCCCGCTAGCTTCGTAAATCTCCCGATTTTTTTTCCACCGATCTCCCGAAAATGAAAAATTTTGAAAGGTTTATTTCGTTTCCGAAGCATTTACATGACGATCTGAACTTTCTACCGCGCCACTGAAGGTCATTCCGCAGATCTGCAGTACAATTTTTTTGATTAGTTGAGTCAGGACCTTCGTCCAATCGAGAGCCAGTTTACAACCTGGAATAGCCGCCATTTTGCTTGACCGATCTCAATGAAGATGGCGTCCATTGAAAACTCAAAGAGAAAGACTCGCGAAACCGATTCTGAATCCGACAGTGAGCGTGACACAGAGGATGAGAAAAGAAAGTCCACTCTTGTCAGAAGCAGAAAGAGAGCAAAGTACAGCGCAAAGTGGAAGGCTGAGTGGAAATCGGAATTCCCGGCATTTCGCCCATCGTCGAAATCGAAATCACACGCGTTTGCACGATCACTGTAGCCACGTGTGAGAAAAAATGAAACGTAAATAAATTGAATGAAATGTAGTTCATTGAAAAGAGAATAAAAAGACCATTCCAATGGTATAAGTATGAAAACTGTGGGTCAATTTGCTCAAAAGTTATGAATTTTTAATTGAATAAAATCCGGCCCTTCGTTTTACTATAAAATAATGAAGACAGTAGAAAACTTGTGACCAGATTACATGCACTGAACAACAAAAACCTTCATAACTTTTTAAATTTCAAAGCTAGAAGAAAACCAATGATATATCTGGAATCCTTATGATTAGAGCTATTGATTAATAGGATAAAAGAAAAGTGACAGATAAATTTTAACTTAATTAATTAATNNNTCTCTGAGGCACTGGAGGTGGGAGGTGGCGTACAGGATGTGGAACCTGTGCTCGTCCAGCCCGAGCCCCAGCATGCCCAGCACACCCTCCTCGCCTTGCTCCCCTCGGAACCGCAGGCACTCCCTTAGGGCAGCCAGGGCCCAGGGGGGTACGGACGTTCCCTCTGCAACACAACAGACATTGCTTGGTAAAGGCAGTGCTTTAGAGAACACAGCGCCATAGAGACCACAGCGCCATAGAAAACAGCGCCACAGAAAATACAGCGCTACAGAAAACAAAGCGCCATAGAGAACACAGCGCCATTGAAAACACAGCGCTACAGAAAACAAAGCGCCATAGAGACCACAGCGCCATAGAAAACAGCGCCACAGAAAACACAGCGCTACAGAAAACAAAGCGCCATAGAGAAAACAGCGCCACAGAAAACAAAGCGCCATAGAGAACACAGCGCCTAGAGAACACAGCGCCACAGAAAACACAGTGCCACAGAAAACAAAGCGCCATAAAGAACACAGCGCCACAGAAAACACAGCGCTACAGAAAATACAGCGCCATAGAAAACACAACGCTATAGATAACACAGCGCCACAGAAAACACAGCCCCACAGAAAACACAGCGCCACAGAAAACACAGCGCCATAGAAAACACAGCGCCATTAAAAAAAACTGCGCCACAGAAAACACGACAGACTTTGCTTGGTAAATGCAGTGCTTTAGAGAACACAGCGCCTAGAAAACGCAGTGCCACATTAAACACAGCACCAAAGAAAACACAGCGCCATAGAAAACACAGCGCCACAGAAAACAGAGCGCCAAAAAAAACAGTGCCAGAGGAAACACAGCGCCACAGAAAACACAGCGCCACAGAAAACACAGCGCCATAGATAACACAGCGCCACAGAAAACACAGCGCCACAGAAAAAAGCTGTGCCATGGAAAACACAGCGCCATAGAAAACACAGCGCCACAGAAAACACAGCGATATAGATAACACAGCGCCACAGAAAACACAGCGCCACAGAAAACACAGCGCCATAGATAACACAGCGCCACAGAAAACACAGCGCCACAGAAAAAGCAGTGCCATAGAAAACACAGCGCCATAGATAACACAGCGCCACAGAAAAAGCAGTGCCATAGAAAACACAGCGCCATAGATAACACAGCGCCACAGAAAACACAGCGCCACAGAAAAAGCAGTGCCACAGAAAACACAGCGCCATAGAAAACACAGCACCACAGAAAACACAGCGATATAGATAACACAGCGCCAAGAAAACACAGCGCCATAGAAAAACACAGCGCCACAGAAAAATTAGCGCCACAGAAAACACAGCGCCATAGAAAACACAGCGCCATAAAAAAACAGCGCCACAAAAAACACAGCGCCATTATTGAAAAAACATCGCCATAGAAAACACATCGCCATAGAAAACACAGCGCCACATAAAACACAGCGCCACATAAAACACAGCGCCACATAAAACACAGCGCCATTGAAAACACAGCGCCATAGAAAAAACAGCGCCACATAAAACAGCGCCATAGATAACACAGCGCCACAAAGAACCCAGCGCCACGGAAAACACAGCGCCACAAAAAAAAACAGCGCCATAGAAAACACAGCGCCACAGAAAACACAGCACCTCAGAAAACACAGCGCCACAAAAACACATCGCCATAAAGAACACAGCGCCACAGAAAACACAGCGCTTCAGAAAACACAGCGCCACAGAAAACACAGCGCCACAGAAAACATAGCGCCACAGAAAACACAGTGCCACTGAAAACGCATCGCCACAGAAAACACAGCGCCGCAAAAAACACAGCGCCACAGAAAACACAGCGCCACAAAAAATACATATCATGATTCGTTAATGTTTATTTCAACCTTTTCTTTCTTTTACTCCTAATTGCCTTATGGTGGTCACATGTACGAGTTATTTAAATATTGTATTGATGTGATGGATTGTTTGGCGAAATAAAGACAGTCAATCTATCTCCCCCCCCCCCCCTCTCTCTCTCTCTCTCTCTCCCTCCCTCCCTCTCTCTCTCCCTCCCTCCCTCTCTCTCTCTCTCCCTCCCTCCCTCCCTCCCTCCCTCCCTCCCTCCCTCCCTCCCTCCCTCCCTCCCTCCCTCCCTCCCTCCCTCCCTCCCTCCCCTCCCTCCCTCGCTCCCTCCCTTCTTCCTTCCCTCTATTCCCTCTATCCTTCCTTCCCTTTCACCATGTAAACTTCGTTCTGTTTTCTCTCAATCTCACCTGGAAGTGGCTGCACAAGCGTCTTGATCATCAACTTGATTGGTTTTTCTGTCATCTCTCCATCGATCACTCTGAAGTTTTCCCCTGAAACCAGGCAAGGCAAGTAAAGTCGTCAATTTCATCTGCCAGAAGGCTTGGTTCTGTTGGCAGAATGTAAAATTAGGCTGAAAAAACATCCCACTCTCAATCATAGACGATTTGATTAGCGCATACACGAAGTTCATCTCTATGCAACGTCTTTAAATGTATGCAAATGGACAGGTGCATACACGTTTACACGCACGAGCGCACACATGTCATTTTAGAGTGCACATACATGCTTGTACGCATACACGCATCACGCACAGGCACACACACACTCGCACACACATACACGTCCAC
>JAWQFJ010001862.1:30000-35000 GCA_034096865.1 Theodoxus fluviatilis | reverse complement strand
GCAAGGATTTCCCGTCGTGTAATTGTCGCGACGAATGAACTGAGAAGCGGAAAGAGAAAGCCCCACAATCGTTCTTTATCACATCAATACTCCTTCATAGTTTACAAACATCACGCTCAACGTATACTCAATAAGCAGAGCTCTCACTGTGCTCATGGGTGTTTCCTCTGTCAGTCAGTTGAATGCAGGGACAACATCCAGTGATACATACATGTATATACCCATGGCGGGGGTTAGAGGACGTCTTAACACAGAAACATAACTCGACAGCCACTACAAAGTCTCAATCCCGCCCCCCCCCCCCCCCCCCCCCCCCTTGTTGCGGTGATGAAGTGTCTTTTCTTCACCGCGAAAAGAAAGAGGGGCGTAGAGATAAAATCACACATTTTGCACAAACTCCATGTCAAGTGAAAGAGCCTACATAGTCCATGCTTCTGGAAAGGAACGTAACCGTGGACTGCCGATAGTGGGGTGGTTGGTGGTGTTTTTTTGTGTGTGTGTGTTTTTTTTTTTTTTTTTTTTTTTTGGGGGGGGGGGGGCATAATTACATACAAGAGACGAGGAACGTCTTTTCTGAGAACAGATGCACCAACCACAAGCTTAGATCACATGCATGAAAACAAAAAGCCATCTAGCGCTGACCGCCATGCCCTCAGATTGGCCCTCCAGGAATAGTGCAACAGATGAAGCTGTCTATCGTCACGACTACTTTAGATCATGAATGGCGAAAAAATGGCATCGTATGTAATCCTTCCGCTAAACAACGGTTCCTTTCCAGCAGAGAGCTGAATCTCACAGATTTGCTGAAAACCTATACCGGACTTTAAGTCAAGACAGTTAGGACGCACCCACTTCCTTCACCTCTCCCCCACCCCTCCCACCTGTGGGTTGGGGGTAAGAACTGACCCACCACATCTCCCTGCCTGATTCGCAGAAGGCGGGAAATCGAGACTCGACTTGCCCTCACTCAGATCTAACTGCTGTATTACCATTGGCCTTAAATAGCCCTCAAATACTGATACGTAGTAAAACTCCATTCATTCATTCATTCATTCATTCATTCATTCATTCATTCATTCATTCATTCATTCATTCATTCATTCATTCATTCATTCATTCATTCATTCATTCATTCATTAATATATTCATTCATTCATTTATTCGTTCTTTCACTCACGTCCAGGACACTGGTTCCTGGCGGAGCTTACCGTGACGCTGATAATCTTGCCCGAGGTTCCCTCCAGATCTGGTGGCTCACACTCGATCTCCGTGTCCGTGTGGCGCAGCACCTTGCACTCCTTCTCGCCCACCAGCACTTGCAGGTCCTCGCTGGAGCAGGCCTGCTTCAGCCGCTTGCCCTACAAGCAACCAGGGCCTGGAGGTTTGAAGGCTTCATGACACCCACAGCCACCGTCGCGATTCCTTCATGGACGTCTCACATGACATGACAACTGTAAACGTTTAAAATCCTCTTAATTCAGAAAAAAATGGATTGAAGTAGCATTTCAAAACCGGAACCACCAAAATTAACTTATACTCAGCAGTACTCCGGCGCAAGAGTACCACCGAGCTATATTAAAAAGCACAAGTAAGTCCTTTCCTACAATCAACCCTTCCTTCTTGAGCCACGTCTCTGCAAGAGCGGCCTGGTTGACATTGACATGCAGTGCCTGGGGGAGAGCATCCTAGAGGTTATTCGGAAATGACGGCACAATCCCGCAGCGTTGAAGCGTTCGGTTTGTGCATTAAAGTGACAGTCTGTCAGAGTTCTAAAGTCCTCAAACGGCAGTCGCATATGATAGCCACCGACAGCCTTCTCCGAGCGGAGTACGGACGTACGAATCAGGGCCATAGCAATGGCGGTTTGGGATTGGGGGATGCGAGAGGAGGGAAAGTGGACTTGAATTCAGTGGCTGCGATGCTGTACGAGGCAAAGTCGGCGCTACAAATGCTCTTCAATTATTTTCGTTGCCATGCTGACCAGTGCATTTTCATGTTGATCTCTCATCCAGTCCTGTCTGAGCCCTCGTAATCCCACGAATCCTTAAGACAAATAAATAAATTTAAAAATATTTTTAAAACACACCAGTGGTTACAGTAACCCTACTGATCCTATTTTTTCTGCCGATCCTAGAATTTTTTCTATCACGCAAAAACAAAAACAAAAACAAAAACAAAAACAAAATCTTCCCGAAAAGGAAGGAATTGAAGGTAAGGAACTGCATGCTGTTCCATCTTCCATGCCTTATGAACACTCGGGAATTCCACTAATTAAGTTTTAAAGGCGTTTTCAGTGAGAAAAAAAGTTTGGTTTATGCTCGGTTGGTCTCTTCTAAAAAATAACAATAATTTTTTTTTAAAGTTCAGGTTGACCTATCGACCCCACTTCCCTTTTTGGGGGGGAGGGAGGGAGGGAGGGGGAGAGGGGGGGGGGCAGGGGGGAGGCAGGGGGGGGGGGCAGGGGGGGGGAGGGCGGAGGGGTAGAGGAGGAATGGTATTTTCACCAAGACTATCATTTCCTTTTTTTAGCTTTATCCTCCTTCACTCTAAATCCTTCACTTCTACATCGTCATCAAGTTGAAGTTTTTGTCTAAAGTAAAGGGTGCTAGCAAACATCTATCGACTTGTGCATGGAAGTATGCTGCGTGAGATCAATCGACCCGAGGTTGAAAGTGATTGATTCCAACACTCAGAACTTTGTACATTTGTGAACGCACATGAGAAACGAGGCTAGTGTAGGAAAAACAGTTTTCGAGAAAACGCTGAGCAAATTCAACAGCGCACTAAGTCAAGTATACAATTTCCCGAGCTTTGCATCATGTGAATTTTTAAAATAAGATTTCCTCCATGAACATGCTTCTGGGTTTTTTCATGGAATGTGCATGGATGAATAAATAAAACTGTTGTTGACACATCTCATTTTGTTATTGTTCTTGTTTCAGCCTTGTTTCTCATCCACCGTCACATTCATTTCCCGCCAAAACACTGACTCTGATCGTGACAGATTTGGAGAAAGGGAACTCCACGATGAGGCTCTCGGCCACGTTGACGAAGGGGTCCTCGACCACCTCCACCTGGGCCTGCAGGGAAAAGTTTGTGCCGTCCATGTCTACAGACAGGTTGTAGAGCGAGGTGGAGTTGTACGGAAATCCCTTCAAGGATGGCGTCCTGCACTGCAGACTCCCAGAACTGGACTGGAACTCACACATCTGCAACGAGCACGGCAAGTCAACTCTGAGGGATTTGTCGAAGCAAGAAGCAAGCAAGCATACAAACAAACAAAAACGTGGGTTTTGTCATGGCTTCGGTTGTGACTTTGTTAAGCGAGTTTCACCAAAGTTTGGATCTCAAGCAGCGTTAGATTGACACCTGAGACGCATGGAGAGTCATCTGCATTATAGGCACAGCACCCGAGAGAGCATTCTAAGCCGATAAGGGTTCAAGACGTCATTGAAGGCTTATTGCACTACACTTCAGTTTCAGCTGCCCAAGCATACATGAATATCCGTATATAGTCTTCGGTGGGGAGAAACAATGCACACTGAGCATCATGCTCTCGGATGCAACCCCAGGATCTGTGTGCAGCTTCAGACAAGGCGATGCCACAACGAGACTGCACGGCGAGTCTTATTTCCTACCTACATCATATTTGGGTGCTCAGCGAATAATCAATCACATGCTCCTATCAAACAAGGGATTTCATCAGTCATGGATAGTGCTGTCTTTAACAAACATTGCTTTAAGGCATGCAGAGTGCATTTAAGCTCAGTGCCCCTGAAATTATCCTGCTTAAATCCTCTGGAGAGGTTAGACTGTTTAGGTTTTTTGTGCAAGTAATACAAGTGCAATGGCGCTGTACTCGGGTCTACCTGGGCCAAGACCGCAATATTGTTCTAACGCCAGGCTCTAGCAGAGAAAGAACGAAGAGAGAAAGGTTGGATTGGACACCCGAACACATGAACACTTTCCAAAATCATCCCACAGTCGTCGAGAGAAAGGAATTGGAGGTCAAGCTTAGAGACGAACAATAACAACAACAATAACAACAACAGAGAGAGAGAGAGAGAGAGAGAGAGAGAGAGAGAGAGAGAGAGAGAGAGAGAGAGAAAGCTGTCGCTCAGCGTGTGTAGTAGCAGTAGCATTTCGTTGTCAGAATGCGGTGAATTACTAGCGTGATGATGCGTTAGCAGAAAATTCCAAGCAGAACTTCTAAGAACAGTACAAGTTACACACGTGGAACAGCAGATAAAGCCTTTGAGCCACACACGAGATTTCAGGAAAAGACGCTAGACTTGTGCAGGAACTCAAGATAGCTTCAACATTGCTTCTAATGGGTTCTCTTACGAGCAATGTTGTGAATCAATTATAAAAAGTACGACATGCTGCATCCGTGAGCCAACAAGATCGATCTTCCCCAAGAAAGGGCTGGGTGGACAGGACACAGACAACTCAGAGGAATAACACCTGTAGAGACGATGGACTAAGTCAAGCCATGTAAGGAGTAGAGACCAAGCCTTTTCCGAGAAGCATATACTGAATCAAGTTCATCTTGCAGCATTAGTTTGATGCCTCCCTGATCATTTAGAATTCTAAAATCCCAGTGCTTTCAAGGCACGTTACAGACACATTTGTCTAGCTGGTTTCAAGTATTACTCCTTTGCCACCGGGAAATACTCCACACATTTCAGATTGCTCTGCTCCGGGGGCACCTCTGCTCATCATGATATTTCCACATCCCTACGAAAGCGGGTGAAGAGCGTCGTGATGATTTTCGTCAAGGATTACTTGGATGTGAGCACTACGTAGAGGCAATGGCGTACGTTGACTGCCCAGAAGACTTGCTCTGTGGCCAGTGCCTACCTGCACGGTGCTCCTGATGGACGGGTCACTGACAGCGGTGGCGACGACCTCTGGTTTTGCAACGCTGTTCAGGTTGGCGCCGTGTACGGTGAGCTTGCATCCACCACTACAGACAAAGGGAGAATTTCATACTCAGTGCC
>JAWQFJ010001862.1:15000-20000 GCA_034096865.1 Theodoxus fluviatilis | reverse complement strand
ACGTTTGAAAAAAAAGAAATAACAAGTTAAAGGAATGTGATTTAAGGCTACGTAGTGTTGTCATCATGCTATCCACTCAATGCTGTTTTCAGACTTGTCTCTACAAGCTCATTTTTAAAAAAGTAAAATGAAAAAATAAACCTGATCAACTGCTGATTTGTCATTACGTGTTCTATAGCCTTGCTCTCAGTGAAATCAACACACTGCAACACACAGTGCACCACCCTATGGTACGAGCCATTCTGAACACAGAGATATACTATATTCACTATAGTCTCAGCCACGCTGAATGGGTACGAGCCGAAAGATGAGTATAACCATGATACAAAAGGGCCCACTGACCATTTGAAGGAACAGTTGCCGCGTAACCAGAAGGACAGAGTGAAGAACAGGCTGGAGGACTGCGGGGACACTGTTTGGTTGACTTGGCAGGGCGCACTATTGTTGCTGTACCAGTAGTTACTGGCATTGACGTGGCTGGGAGGGGTGGGTGGCGCCGGGCGACTAAAGTTGGGGCAAGCAGATGATCGGTCGCCCTCGATCAAAGGCCAGACTGGTTTCGGCGTGGAAAGTCGCCCAGACAAGCAAGTCAAGGTACACACTTGCAGGTCGTAGCACTGTTTGGGAGAGAGCCCGCAAGATGAAGATGAGCAGTTTCCTTCTAGGACTGACACGTTCCTGCCTCTGGCCAGATTCGTGTTGAGTTGAGGTTGGAGGAACTGGCCCCGCGCTCTCGTCACCATCGTCAGGACAACAGTTGCTACGGCAACAAAAGCGGGGAGGCGGGACGACATCTTCAGTGGATCTCGTTGGTTCCGTGCTCGTGACGGCATCTGCAAAGTTTTCAATTCACGGTTTAGTTGTCAACTCAAATGAAATACGATGGATTCATTCTTTTTTCATCAAATGGCATAACATCGGTTCTTTCTCACCATGAGGGAGTTGATAAAATGTTTGTACATTTTGTGTATGGAACAGTTTTTCATATTCAAAACCGCTAAAGAAGGGAAGCGCCTGTAAGTGCTGTGATAGAAACGAGCAAGAAAATGAAATCAGGTGAATAATATAAAATGACTTACGCTAATATCTTGCAAGGATTGACAAGGAACGCAAGAAAAGCGCGAGGCGAGTGCGTTTCCCACAGCTCTTAGGTCGCAAAGAGATGCGAGTTTCGCCGAGGAGACTGCGGAGGTACTTAACCGCGGTAGATTTTTAAACAAGTAAAAAACATCTGCCAGTCAGCGAGCGATATATTTTTAGCTTGATATATTCTCTTCTATGCACGACGTACGTGTCTTGTGATCCAACTATAGAAGTACGATTGGGTAACTTTAAGTAAGCAAAAACTTCACCCACTGTTGGATGCAAAAGCTTCTCGTTGTGCTGTTTTCTCAGATCTTCATATACATGTACTCGACAATGACGAAGACGACGACAACAACAGCAAATGTGATCTTTGTCATCCGCGACTCCTTACGCGATTCGCACAAGGCAAATAACGAGAAAAATCGCGCCGTGACTTTACTTTGACCGACTCTAGGGATTGCGGTCAATGGCCTTACATAGCCTACAAAGGCTGCGAGGCCGTAAACTTTCATTCATTTATTCTAGCTTTCATTGCGACTTTCCACCTTATTTTCACACTCAAACCGCACAATATCACCCTTTGGTCACGAGCCATATTGTCACTCCAGCACCTACGGGACATGCCGCCTGGCTGCATGTGGGTGAATGCGCAATAGCTTTCTCAAACATGATTTTCCATCAGCCCTCACAGGCACCCAGATTTACTCCTAGGCGGAGGGAAGCAAAGGGAATCAAGCACATAACTACAGGCACAACTTTTGGATCCGCCCAGTAAAGAACGCAGGACCCACCCGCCGCCAGGGACTCTCGGTCGAGCCGCTCCAACCACGGTGAATGGTACTGCTCCATTCTGAACACAGAGATACTATTATTCACTAGTCTCAGCCACGCTGAATGGTATAGCTGCCAAGAGAAACCTGCTAGGAGCTCCAGGCTTCTCCAGTAACCGCGGGTCACAGTGACCCGTAAATGGGGGCGAGCCGTCACGCCTGCTGGGTTGCCGCATGCAGCCTGTGATCAGGAAGTCTTCCTGGTGTAAACCTCAGGGTGAAATCTGAACGACATAAAGAACTTCTTTTTTTTAATTATATCCTCGTTTGGCGCAGACTCAGTGTTCACTAAACACAGACATTAAAACAAAAACACTGACAGAAGAAGAAGAAAGGGGAGAGAGAAAAAATTCCTTGCCGCCCTGATCAGTGGTGTGGCTGTCTGTCAAAAGGAAGACGAAATACATTCACAATCATTTCAAACCGCTTTCTAAATGTTTGCCACGTACTAGGCAAACCCAGTCGCAAACAAAAAGAGAGGTAGGCTCTTTCAACAGCAGCACTCAGTTCTACATGAGTCATCCTCAGAATACAGCGCCCCTTTACCCTTCCCACTCACCTCCACCCATGATACACACTTACCATGCATGCCATTCTCTGATGACCCCCTAAGAGTGTTCCTTTCACTTTCTCCTACCCTCTTTTCAATCTCCAACACCTTCACCCCCCCCCCCCCTACCCCCTATCTCCCAACCCCCATCCCTACCCCCCACCCCCGGTACATTTTTCATCGCCCACTACGCAAACTTCCTGGTTTCTCTGTCCCAGACCCAGCAAGTGCTTTGATATAACAGGTGGGTTATCTCACATCGTCTCCGTGCTATAAATACCACTCTTGTTCAGTGATTGCGGTGAAAACTTTCTGACATTGTGGTCACGACAGTGTTGACAACACCACTAATAACGACGCAGTGGAGGCAGAGGTGGGTGGAAAGTGGTGTATTTGCACAATCCTTGAGTGGCATCTGACTGTGAAATGCTGTATGGTCAAACAGTTGTGATAAGTTTAGGTCATCAAACACACGCCCTATTCTTATGTCAAACGGTTGGCTTGTGTAGAATTTGGCCAACATCAGAATGTGCGTGCATACATCCGTGTGTGTGTGTGTGTGTGTGTGTGTGTGTGTGTGTGTGTGTGTGTGTNNNTTAAAAAACAAACTTAAATGTTAGTTTTAGATCCATTTTACTCATTTAATCTTATTTATGTTAATGAGAATAGTATTTTGTTGAATGTATGTTGGTCATTCAGTCCTTTTAACTGATAAACATGCAAGAAAGTGATCATTCACTTCAGTCAAGTGTTAATAGAGGTTTTAATGCACATCTGGCAGTGGGTTTTTTTTCTAATGGGAGGGGGAAAAAGCACCAAAATGACTTTCTTTATTAGCAAAATGTCTCCCTATAAGTACAAAATCAGAAAACTGCTTGTTTATGTTAACCATGATAGTATACTGTTATCAGTATGATGGCCTTTGCTAGCACATGCTGGAAATCTGTGGTGCATCTCCTTCTGATATAGTACTCCTTGGTTTGGCCCAAAATCTCGAGAGAATCGCGAGGGCTAGGCGTTGCCTACGGTCCTCGCTCATAAGTACGCACTCGCCGTGAAGGCGGGAAGCCGAGGGAGGTCCGAAGCTCCCTCGATCCTTCCCGCTGCAGTGACCCGGGTGAGCCAAAATGGCGGAGACAGTGCGAGTTAGGCTTGTAGCGACGAAAAGTTACTCCCAGCGAAAACTTAATCCGGAAGTCATCGCAGAGTTATCTGCGAGGGACGTGCTGAGAATTCCACTCTAAAAAGAGACGGCACCCGCCACTCCGCCTGACTGACTTCGCACGCCCGGGGAGTTATGCTAAGATCTGGCCGCGTTAATATATCTGCGTTTTGTGACAAACGTCTTTCTCGGCGGTACTGTACTCCATGCACCTTAACGGTCCGCGTGATTCGGGTGTAATCTTAAGCTAAACGACGTTTCTTGGCGCTGCTGAAATGGTCGAAGTCGGAAACATTCGGAACGTCGTTTAGGTTAATATTACACCCGAATCACGTTAAGGTGCATGGAGTACAGTACCGCCGAGCAAGACGTTTGTCACAAAACGCAGATATATTAACGCGGCCGGATCTTAGCATAACTCCCCGGGCGTGCGAAGTCAGTCAACGGTCGCATTTTATAAAACCAGACTAAAAATAGACTACAGGGAGGTGACTCCCATATTATTTCCGGCAGGGGAGATGGCTTTGCACGGGGAAAAACTTTTTTGAACGCTACATTATGTGTTAAACTACACAAATGCACCAAAAACACAAAAACTCGTAAAGCAACTAATGCGTCGTTTGTCTTGATATATTCCATGCGAAGAACACGTGCAGGAGCGGTAAATCGTATAAAGAGAGAGCAGAGCAGATAACTCTGTGATGACTTCCGGATTAAGTTTTCGCTGGGAGTAACTTTTCGTCGGTACAAGGCTGGTGTTCGGAGAGAACAGCGCCTGTACTGTGCTTCTCAGGGTTCGAAAATGGAAAAGTGTACGTACACGGAAGTGTTTGCTGTTCTAGTGTTCATTTGTTTGTATAGATGAATAGGAGTATTGGGTATTTCTGGACATACACTGCCAAAAAAAATTTTTTTCGCTTGCAGTATACGTACGGTCTATGAATTATGTCCCTTGAATTGATCGAAATGAATCGAGGCCTAACATTTTCGACAAAATTATCTACAGTTGAACCCGGGTTGCTTTTTGCCATTGAAAAAGTTCCCGTGCCATTCGATATGACACCATGGTGTGTTCTATGAAGTGAAAAACTGATATGATATCTGAATCGTCAGTTATTTCGTCTATCAGCAACTTCTTCACCAACTCTGGCGCCAGGACGCAGCCATGCTCTTCCGCCTTGCGAGATGATTGGCCGTTTTTCTAGCTGTAGGAGCGTCTCACTCGCCCTCGACTAGCCATTCAGGGAGAATCGCGAGATTTGTGGTCAAACAAACGCGCCCTTGTCCTCAGACGAATCTGCGCCATACAATTTTTTGTTGTTTGGGGGAAAATTAGGCGGAAAACTCGTAAGCTCTATAGCTTGCTCTGCAG
>JAWQFJ010001862.1:0-10000 GCA_034096865.1 Theodoxus fluviatilis | reverse complement strand
TCCTGGGGCACAGGACGTGCCGTGGTCCACATCCCTCGTGTGCGTGGTGGCGGTACACACCGATTCGGCCAGGGTGCCTTCAGCAACATGCGCCGTGGAGGTTGCATGTTTGCCCTCACCAAGACCTGGCGTCGCTGGCACCGCTGCATCAACCTCAACTAGCAACGATACGCCCTGTGCTCTGCCATGGCGGCCTCTGGCGTCACCTCTCTGGTCTTGGCCAAGGGCCACAAGGTGGACATGAATTGCCGTATGTGTAAATGACATTTCAAGCAGTTATAGCCAAGGAGAGATGGTAGAATTTTCCTAGTGTTCTCGTGTTGTTGCTGAAATTGAACTTCCGGACTGGACATGCATGTCATTCTATTCATGGGGTATACCTAGTACGTGTGTGTATTGCTTTTTATCCTACCCGCCTGGTAAGGTCACCATTATATTCCTTGTATATGCATGGCTGTGAGTATTCTTTGCATGAACTGTTGTTTTAATCTATATCATAGTTGTAGCTAGTGACGAAGAGGGTTCTTCTGAAACTTCATTTTACAATTTTGAGTTTGATTACCAAATACTTTGACTACGTTTTATTGTGTGCATGCTTTTATGATGGTAGTTTCCACGGAACAGAGAGTTTAGGTATAATTATGTCTAGTTCTGTTGTTGGTTCTTTTATGTGTCGGCCAGAAATAGCGAGGAGGGAATATCTAGCTTCGTAGATCAACTATATAGTCTCTAATGTATAAGAAAAGTACATGTACTCTAGCAGTCTTGAGAGTTAGATCAGTGAGCGCATCAATTTCGATTTGTAAGACGGGTGGCTGTCATGGTCCCTACATATGTTCGGTAACTTAATGGACGAGCATTACTTTCCTTCTACTCATGTAGTTCTTATGAACAGGAAAGAAAGAACGAAGAGTTTGAGACAAATTAATATCTTGTTCCTCGATTGTGATGTTATTCTGTAAGTGTGGCATTTGTAATTTTGTTTCATTGTTCGTGAGGGACAAAATGATCCTTGTGGTTCAAAGTCAAATACCACCCAAGGTTTCATTAGTGCTGTTCCCATGTTAGTGTAGCATGCGTCGGACTGTGTAGTGCTGTTTTATGTCCACTCCTGGTTAAATGATCTTTGTGGTGAAGGTCAAATACCACCCAAAGTTTCATTTGTGTGACGTGATCACGCCTTGAATACGTCTTTGTACTTAATATAATGCGATATCCTCTAATGGTGCAAGTCCATTGAGTTATATATTGGTAATGCCGGGTTAGCATTACGGGCTTGATGCATCGCTCAGCTAGAGTCGAAAGGCCCCAGGCCACTCCTAGTCTGATAAGCACAAGTAAGCTTTCATGTTGTGTACCATGTTGGCCATATTTCTAACTTGTTGAATGATTAAGCTCGTTACAAGTTGAATAACCAATGCTGGGTTAACGTAATTGTTCATGTCAAATTGTGTTTGTTCACTGTACATCGAGGACGATGTTCGGAAAGGTCACGCGGAGATGTAGGATAGTACTCTCTCTCTCTCTCTCTCTCTCTCTCTCTCTCTCTCTCTCTCTTTCTCTCTCTCTCTCTCTCTATCTATCTATCTCTCTCTCTCTGTTTATCCTGTACGCTTCCTTCCTGGCCCCAGCTGGCTGAATTTCCCCTTAGCTTTTGACCCCTCTCCATGTAAAGATCGACAATGCTTACCAGAGTTGCAGCTGTGCAGGCTGTGGGTCGGCCTCCCTTATCTTTAGGGATCAGACCTCCGGGTCCGGTCGCTGGCTCTCAGGCCGTCACCACATAAACTTCCTCCACCATTGTTCTGTTGATTTTAATTAGAATATAGTACTTTGGTTAGATACCAGCCTTCCAGCTGGGACCAACTTTGAGGGGGTCACGTGTTGTTATTGTGATAGAGCGGGGCTCCATGCATGCTTAGGGGACAAGATGTGTTTGGATAGGGGGAGACCGCATGGGAGAGTGGAGGAGAGCGGACGTGCCTGGCTGGCAGACTCCCTCGGTCTCCAAGCCTTTGCCTGTCAAGAATAAACAGATGGTTGGAAGAACCGGGGTTTGTCCTGCTAAATGGAGTAGAGAGAGAAGTCAGCCTCTCTATAGCTCCAGCCTGCGCCCAGCCATGCAACAATTCACAGCACTCGGCCAGTCAAGACTACGCCACGTAACCCTGATCTAGACGAATCTCACCACCCTATTACACATGTATGGGCAAATACTCAAATCACCAAATCAAAACTACACAAAGCCAACTATAGTCACTGCATGCTGGCCCCACATTACAAAACAGAGCTTGCTGATGCAAAAATCCCAATATCAACATGACACATATACGAAAGCAACCACTGGCAGGTTGAAACTCAAAGAACTTGTTAAATGAGAGAAAAAAATCGAAAAGAGAGTTTAAAAAACGGTGCAGTCTCTCACTTCCCAACAACACCGCACCACAGTACACCGTTGTCTATCAGAGACGACACACAAGTTTTCACACAGCGTAAAAACCCCTCAAATAGAAGAGAACCCGGTCAGCACGTTCAGTCCAAAAAAGATATGTTAATCTAGAACGTGTAGTCAGTAGGCGTTGTTAATCGGAGACCAAACACACACCCCTCCCCCAAAAAAACTCACAACAACAACAACAACAACACACACACACACACACACACACGCATGCACACACACACACACGCATGCACACACACACACACAATCAAACAAACTATGAAAATAGGTATGAACGTGTAGACAGTAACCCTTGTAGAATTGATATTAAAAAACCTACGGATCTAAAATGACCAAAACCCAAACAGAACACCTAGTTTGCCATACAGTCTACACTCGTTCCGAACAAGACTATAACAATATAAACTGACAAGACGACGCGTATGACGTAAAACGCGTGGATGAAATTAATACAGTATAAAAGAAAGAGGCAAAAAGTCCAGCGACGAACAAACCACTGAACTAGTGTGGCTAAGCCACCACGACTTCCAGGAAGAAAAGACTTGACTCATGACAGAGAACTCCTCCCCGTGCCATCGGGCACCCAGGATGCCAATACCCATTCTGTGAACCCGAGTCAGTAGTGAAGTCTCTAGTGGACTAGAATGGCCAATACCAGGCGAAGTATGCATCACAGATAACCTTCTGTGCAAATTTGAGAAGCCTTCTGATTTCCCACAAACTATCTTGGTCTTAAATACCAGAACCGCACAGACGCGGATTCCCTAACACAAACAGCACGAGAAACACAATAATGTCATTCGTAAATTTTCAAATCATTGAGGACAAAAATAGGTAAAGGTAAGGTAAAGATATTCTTTTTTTATAACGCAACTTTCCATCCATTGGTGGATGCTCAAACCGCACACTTATATCCCTTGGTCAACGGGCTACTTAATTTCTCACTCCAGCACCATCTCAACTCTCCAGGGAGCATGCAACCAGGCTGCACTCCAGCTCCATCTCAACTCTCCAGGGAGCATGCAACCAGGCTGCACTCCAGCTCCATCTCAACTCTCCAGGGAGCATGCAACCAGGCTGCACTCCAACTCCATCTCAACTCTCCAGGGAGCATGCAACCAGGCTGCACTCCAGCTCCATCTCAACTCTCCAGGGAGCATGCAACCAGGCTGCACTCCAACTCCATCTCAACTCTCCAGGGAGCATGCAACCAGGCTGCACTCCAACTCCATCTCAACTCTCCAGGGAGCATGCAACCAGGCTGCACTCCAACTCCATCTCAACTCTCCAGGGAGCATGCAACCAGGCTACACTCCAACTCCATCTCAACTCTCCAGGGAGCATGCAACCAGGCTGCGAATGAATGCGCCACAGTTAGCTTTCAACGTTTTCCATCTCAGCCCTCATAGGTACCCGTTTTACTCCTGGGTGAACTAAGCGGTTTCTGAAAACTAATTTCGCGAACAAAAATCGTGCATGCAATGTATGCTTACATGCTCTGAAACCAGCAAAATAACGTGCAACACATGCATAAATGCCCCGAGGCTAGCAAAATAACGTGCAAATGCATTTTTGACTCACATGCGAAGCAAAATTGAGTCTGTGTACTGAGCCGTGTCGTCCGTCCGTCCGTCCGGGCGTCCGTCCGGGCGTCCGTCCGGGCGTCCGTCCGTCCGTCCGTCCGGGCGTAAAAAACTTAAACGTTGGATTTTTCTCAGAGACTATTAAGTCTATCAACACCAAATGTGACATGATGGTGTATGATGACAAGGCCTCAAAAAACATACATGGTGACTTGACCTTGCTTCAAGGTCAAGGTCACAGGAGCCATGAATGTGGTCTCAAAAACAGTCATTTTTCACATTTTCCCAATTTTCTCCCACGTTATTGAGAATGGCGACCTTAGCTACAAGTGGTATATAGGTCAAAGCAAGCCCTATCTTTTGATACCAGTTTGGTTGACCTTGCTTCAAGGTCAAGGTCACAGGAGCTCTTCAAAGTTGGATTGTATACATATTTTGAAGTGACCTTGACCCTGAACTATGGAAGATAACTGTTTCAAACTTAATAATTATGTGGGGCACATGTTATACTTTCATCATGAGACACATTTGTTCACATATCATCAAGGTCAAGGTCACTTTGACCCTTATGAAATGTGACCAAAATGGGGTAGTGAACCACTAAAAGTGACTATATCTCATGGTAGAAAGTGCCAATAAGCAACATTGTGCTTCCTATGTCTTGAATTAACAGCTTTGTGTTGCATGACCTTGGATGACCTTGACCTTGGGTCAAGGTCACATGTATTTTGGTAGGAAAATGTGTAAGCATTTCTTTGTGTATGATGTCATTGGTAGGTTTAGTTGTTTGACCTTGACCTTGAAGGTCACCTGAAGGTCAAGGTCATAGAAAGGTCAAGATCAAGCATGTGAGTCGTATGGGCTTTGCCCTTCTTGTTTAAAAATCAGATCGAACACTCTGGGCCGCGACACTGTTGAAAGCCACCCATGACGGACCCTAAAACATGAAATGCTGCCACCTACCATTTTGAGTGTGGCAATCAGTGACAGTTCCACTCTAATTCAGCCGGTTGTGACTCAATCGTATTTGCTTCCTGGATGGACACCCTCCGCCTGAACAATGAGTGCACTCCGCTTCTCAGCAAAGCATCCTATTCTATACATGTATAGTTCTGAGCCGCTTCTACCTAGGACCTACATGTCATCGAGGGGAGTTTCCAAATTTTACCTCAATCTGGACGAGTTCCACACCAAGTAATGTACATGTATTCACTGGAGAGTGCCACTCAGTGGGCATGAAACACAGCTTAATTTTTGAAATGACATAAAAACGATAGCATGAAAATCAGCTCACGTAAGTAAACATGTTTAGTTATAAATACGCACGTATGTAGCAACATGTAGCCTAATGCATTGTGTCTGTTGCCTGTGTGACAAATCTATCAAAATGGTTTGTTATGACTAGAATTTGACGCTTGGGTTAATAAAAGGATGGGTCGAACCATGATGAAAACACATGTGCTACACGCCGTCCCACACAACCAGTCCTGACCAAGCTTGCGCGCGACTCACGACTCACACAACACAACACAACACAACACTACACTACACTACACAACACAACACAACACAACACAACAATACACTACACTACACGTCACGTCACGTCACGTCACAACATAACACGTCACAACATAACACGTAATAACATAACACGTCACAACATAACACGTCATAACATATCATAACATGACATGACATGCCATGACATGACATGACATACATACACACACACATTATAGGCTACACACACTTACATACACAAATACACACACACACTCACACACATACATACACAGATACACAAACACACACACTCACACACATACATACACAGATACACACACACACGCACACACATTCACACACACACATACACCTGCACACACACACACATGCACACACACATACACTCACATATACACATACACATACACACAAGCATGAAGGCACGCGCGTGCACACACACACACACCAATATGCACACACATGCACGCAGGCACACATACACGCGCGCGCGCACACACACACATTCTCTCTCTCTCTCTCTCTCTCTCTCTCTCTCTCTCTCTCTCTCTCTCTCTCACTCTCTCCATCCAAAGTGTCTCCCCTAATCATACGTCCTCTCTCGTATCTCTTCACTCCTCTCTTTCTTTGCATCCTTGCTTCTCATTCCTCATTGCTGTTCCCCCACTCCCAAACCTGTCACTCCACCTACTCATCACCTCCTTCCAATTCTTTTTCACCAGCGGATGTTACCGAAATAGCACAGCGATGGAGACTGCTGCACATTATTTTTCTCCTCGACTCTCACTCAGCCCTCCCCCGGGATAGGCAGTGAGGCTGAAATGGTCGTTGTCCCCAACATTTCCGGACACTGTACCTGAGGTACTCTGTCCAATCGGACAGAGTACCTCAGTTTGAAATCTCGGCATTTGAACGAGAACGAGACTGCCAACAACCGGCAGTTTCGAAAACTTTCAAAATGGCAGTCGCCGTCCCAATGGGAGAAGATTTGTGGAATTATTTGAATAGATTGCTGGCCTACAGGGAGGCATGCATGATCCGTAAAGGACGCACGAAGGACCCGCAGGTTACAGTGCTGAAAGGGAAGAATGGGTTTCTATCGGACACGTTCACTGTAATCGCCGATCGGCCCCAGCGTCAGCGCGGCAAACAGCTCATCACAGAGACTTTGTTTTGCGACGGCAGTGGAAATTGCCTAAGGGCGTGTGGGGGGATTGGTGCCTGTGTGGAAGGTATGTGGTTGCATTAAGGGCGTGTGGTGTGGTTGGTGCCTGTGTGGAAGGTATGTGGTTGCATTAAGGCTAGCTCCAACCCTCCCAATTGACCAAAATCGTCATTTTCATGAATAAACTCGATTTTCGTATTTTGGCACCAAAGTCATCTTCATCCATGCACAAACCATCCCAGAAAGAGAGAAAGAAAGAAAAAGTGTAACACTTATTATCGCCGAGTGAAGAACATGTCGCGATATATCACAAGGCCATCGGTATGTCACGTGACTGTAAGAACGAGATTTCAAACTGAGGTACTTTGTCCGATCGGACAGAGTACCTGAGGTACTTTGTCCGATCGGACAGAGTACCTCAGGTACAGTGTCCGGAAATGTTGGGGACAACGACCATTTCAGCGGCAGTGAGGGGGACGGTGCGTGATGACTGCCTGTTGAACGGATGGACGGCGGGAGATTTCAGTTCCAACAGGACTGAGAGAGGAAGAAGTATGGAGGCCGGGCGCAGTCAAGCCCGTTTCAAGCAAAGCCCTGCCCGAAACCAGTCAAACGTGGTTCACAGCCTCTCCTGCATGGGAACAAGCTGTTCTAACGCACATGGCTGCTTTTGCATTAGTGGCTGCTTTTGCATTAGTGGCTGCTTTTGCATTCATGTCTGCTTTTGCATTCATGTCGCGACCAGGATGACTCGTGCATCAGCCGCCGCCAGTTGGTTGGTTGGTTGGTTGGTTGGTTGGTTGGTGTTTTACGGCCTATCAGCCTTTGTAGGCTATGTAAGGTCATCAAGCACGAAAATCACTAGAACAGTTTGGAGTAAACGCAAATCAAGTAACGGTGTTGCTAGTTATTTCGCCTCTTACGAATCGCGTAGGGAGACGCGGTGGGTCAATTCTTACCCCGAACCCAGCCAGGCTGTAGCCTATAGTGTAAGCCAATAAACAACTGATTGAGTTCGAGGGCGTCTTGTTTAGATCAAAGCGACTGTGACAGTGGACAACTTAGCGTCGACAGTCACATAGAGACGTGGAGGACGCATTTTATGTATATACACTGTATACATTTTATTTGCCGCAATAGTGTTCCGTGAAAAAAGACAAAACCTGCAAGCAACAAGTCGACTGCGCAATGGAAGACAAAATTTTCGATTTTTATTTGTAACCTTCAGTTGAACTGAGAAACGCACTGTATCAGTCAACTGCGAGAATCCAGCAGCCAGTTTAGCTTTAGTGCAACTGATGTTACTGAGGATATGTATCACCTCCCTCCACACACAATTCACGTGATGATTCTTTCGGCTTTTGTGTCTCGGGGTTTAACTATTAGAAGAGGGTAATAATTAATTCACTCTCTCTTACATCTCACATTCACATGACATGACACAATCTTTATCAAAGATGATTTTGATAAGAACTAAATAGTGGCATAATCAAATTCAATGCAATAGAAACAAACTAAATCAATCAGGTCAGCCTACAATCTGTGACTGAAGGGCAGTGGGCTTTCCTATTGTCCCGAAATAAAAGGTTGAACCCAAAAGTACTGGTAGACAAGTGCAATCAGTTCTCGACTTCCATCGACAAAACTTTTCATTGAAACTGATATCCACTAAGGAGTGGACATTCACTCACTCACTCTCTCTCTCTCAAGGTTATTCCTCGAGACAAGAGAAAAGGCCATAAACTTGCGGTTTCACACACACACTTGCTCGGACGAGCAAAAATTTCTATGTCATTCTGTAAGAACACAAACGATAAAGCTTTTCAGGCAATAACTGGTTCAAGAGTCTTGTGGGGGATGAATCTTCGAACAGGGAAACGCTGTCCTTTTGGCACAAGCTTTCAGAGGGTCGGGGGAAGATTGGAAGAAATTTAAACGTGTTGTTCCACTCTCGACACGGAGCTGCTCGGCACACGTCCACCCTCGCTGGCATCCCCGAGTCAACTAATCTTAAAATTTCACACACCAGAATTGACGTGTTAACCCATAGCGCATGTGCAAACGCCCCTAGCCAATCAAACCGCGATTGCATCATTACCCAATTTGTCTCAAACTGGTTCAACCTGGCCTCACACTTCGAAGCCAAGGCATGTTCCCGCCAAACCGAACTCTCAATCATTACCTTCAGCCATCTAAGAAATTAAACCAATGTTCGAACTGTATTGCCTGCTTCATTGCCGTTCGTGTTGGAATGGCTTGAGGGTCGTGAAAGGTCGTTCGGGTCAAGGTTGCAGACGAAGCTGAAGAAGGAGAAGGTTCCAGAGGAAAAGCCTTCAACCTCCTGACTGACTGATAGTAACAACATACTCAGGAACAGAATAAGTGGCCTACCAAAAGCAACTGGAAAGTGCGGAAGGAATGGGCTGGAAATCTGAGCTGCGGGATCAATGTACGGGTATTGCGTTACTCACATAATGACTGAGTCTCCGTTAAGCCCCCAGTCGCAGTTCTTAGAAAGTCGTCAGGGTGGTGTCATGGAGTCAGGCGAAGACATCAATGTCGCAAAATGTGAATGGAGTCCAAAGTCGGCTGCTCGAAGACGTCCAGAAATTGGGCATGCCACAGCTGCAGCAAGGTCTGGGCCGCTATGCATAGACGCGAGGTCTTGCAAGGAATAGGCCGCTGTCAAAATGTGTCAGCATTTGATTGCCTTTGCATCTGCTATCATCATTTTGATACATGGTGACACAGGCCTATTCCTCACAAGAATTGGGCTTTCTTCGCGTCTGTGCAACGCGCCCCTGGAACTTCCTCTTAGCGGAAAATGTGTTTTTTTAATCCAAGCCGTTGAGGTGTCTGATTTCTAGAGCGCAAACCAAAGTGCACTGAATGAGCCCATGCATTGCGGTCTAACGCAAGGACATTCCAGTTGATCAGAGGCGTACCGCAATCTGTCAGGGATGATTTTAAGTTGTCTTTCAAACGCTTGACTCGGCCTCCTGACTTCCCCTACCATACTCCACCTCGGTTAAGAAGATTAAGACGAAGAAGATTCATTGAAGTAGCTTGACGTAGCAGCACAGAAATCTCACCTGTAAAGATGTTGGATGGAAAGTGATGGGTATCCAGTACTTAGAGTCGGGAAAAACGACGACATCACACGTGTTGGTGAAGTTTTTTTTCGACATCAGTTGTATTGCAAGTGGCAACAGAGCTGTACGTACGGCACAGATTATTACTGCCCGTCTCTAACTGCTTGTCTGT
>JAWQFJ010001861.1:95000-101751 GCA_034096865.1 Theodoxus fluviatilis | reverse complement strand
TGCCTCAAACACTTCATCAACTTGTTTTTCCCCAATATATATCCTGATATTGGTGGGTACAGATCTCTTGAATCTCTCCAATACCCCCATCTTCACTATCTCTGTCTCCACTTGGTCCACTCCCACAGGTGGCGACTAGTGTAGAGCACGCGTTCACTTCGGCTCTGCTTATTTTACTCCCTGTGAGTGAAATAAAATCAGCACTATGCCAGTTGCTGGTCTTCCAACAGCTGTTGAGGTACTGCTGACCTCGCTGCTTGCCTCGGATGAGCTGTCCTCGTGGAAAGCGGCAGGGGAGTTGGGCAGTATCGTGGTTGTGCTACGATTCAATTCAAGCGGCGGGCAGCCATTGCCCGAAAACGATACCGGCGAGGATACTGGAGAAGAAAGCCTCCAGCACAGCTCCGACGTGACCAGCTACGTGCACAGAGACACCAGGGCTTGGGTGAGCAGAAAACGCGTCAAAGCTGTCTTGAAAATAACTGTGAAAATGTCGCGAATATTTAATTCGACAGTGTTGATGTTACTGCACGTGCTTCACGGGCCTCTACGTCATCAGTCCCTTGCGATTCAAAAGCCTTGACCTTTGACCCTGCAAGCAGTGCTGTGGACTCTGTAGCAGAAGAAACAAGTGAGCCCGAAATTACTGTCCCCGATAATACTGCAAGGGATCAGCCGTCAAGGGAGGAACCGGAGTGGTTGAGGGACTTCACAGCACAACTAGAGGCAGCTTCTGAAGCACACCAGAACAAGTTACAGGACGATCTAAAGAGACTGACAAAATCCGGCGAGGACGAGAGATGTAGTGCTGGAATTCGTGATTTGGATCCATCTGCCCACACCGATGAACATGGGCATGTCAATGAAAACACATCCCGCAAGTCATCACCAACTGAAGATCCCACCAGTAATCGATCTCATCCCAATCGTCTGACACTTGATTGCTCAACTGTACCACCGCCACAGCCTCCATCTACAAGAACTTCCAAGCAGGTCAACCGACAGCCGACAGCTGACGGACACAACAGACGCAACGACTTCTCAGGCGGCACGGGCGGCACGGGCTGCATGAGGAAAACGCGAGGGAGACCTGCAGCGAAGCAAGACCACCGGTAGCAGAATGCGCGGATGTTGCGGGAAAAGCAAGCACACTGTTGTAAATTGACAATGTCACTTTTCCCCCTCTTCGGTCGCGTTGTAACTTGCAAGACTGGGCATCAGTCTTGAACCCAGTCAGTGCATATCTGTTTATGTTCTCTTGTTTCGTTGTGACGGGCCGGAATGGCCTAACAAATAAACAAGTTCGTTCGTTCGTTCGTTCGTTCTCCACTTGGTCCACTACACACAACTTTTGATCTCATCCATCTATCATGTGCTCCCTTCAAATTTGTAGCGAACTCTTTGTAGCTAGCTCTCTTTGTCCTGCTTCCTACATTTCATGTACTTCTGCCTGTATGCTTCTGGAGTCAGAGCATACCGCTTGAATATCTCTGCTTTCAGGGTAGCATAATCTTGTGCTTCCTCCTGAGGCAGAGTATAGTAGACTATCTGAGCCTTTCCTGTGATCACACCACCTAGAATGACTGGCCATCTCTCCTTTGGCCATTTCAAGCTTTCTGCCTGCCTTTCAAATGTGCCAACAAATTCTTCTACTGCCTCTTCCAAGAATTTCGGTACTCCCTTTGTAGACCCTCAGATCTATAGGATCATTCACACTCTCCCTTCTTCCAGCAGTTCCTGATTCTAACTCCAATTTTTTCATCCTGATCTCATGCTCAAACAGCAGTACCTTCGTTCTCTCTTCTCGTTCAGTCTGTTCTCTGCATTCTTCCCTTTCTCTCTCTCTTCTCTTTCTCAGCGTTCTTCTCGTTCTTTCTGCTCTCTCTCTCTCTCTCTCTCTCTCTCTCTCTCTCTCTCTCTCTTTCTCTCTTCTCTACGTTCCTCTCGTTCTCTCTTTTTCTCTTCTATTTGGAACCTCAAGCTCCTTTCAGCCAGCTCTAGCTCTAACCGCCTTATCTCATCCGTGTTTGGATGTGGGCATGGGGTGACCTGCTCAAGACTGGGCAATAACGATCTTTCCTTCTCATGGGACAAGAGCTGCAAGTGATCAAGTAACACTAGCTGGAGATCAGCTTTAGAGGCATTGTCTGGAACTTCAATCACACACTTCTGAACCAAATTTTCCAAATCACTCTTGCTAGCCTTCAGAATTTCTTTCGGTGAAAAACTAATTTCTTCCTCACCAACAGGTAATTCAGCCTTGTCTACACAAGTTCAATAATCCTCAAAATCAAGCACAATAGTGCACACAAAAACAGTGGCCACCAATCATCAAAAGGGTGAATGAATTAATAAGCATGAATTGAAACACTCAGTCCAACTCATTCACATGCAATTAATTCATTCAAACACCAGTACAACAAATGATCAATCACTGCTACAACAGAATTTCTAAGAAGGATTCACGTTACATCAATCATAGACGCTGCCAATGGCTTTGAATCAAATCAATTTTTGATGAACAAATTTCGACACTTTTGCTTCTCGTCATGAAACAAAAATCTTCAGACGAGCCCTCATTTTATCACATCCCTCCACACTCACACACAATTCTCTCATTCTTTCTGCTTTCGCATCTAGGGGTATCACTAGTGGAAGGCGGGATAATTGCTTCACTTACTCTTGTCACACGCTCGCATGACGCGACACAATGTTCATCAAAGGTTTTCTTTAATCAGACTTAAACATGAGTGAAATCGAATTCAATGCAATATGAATAAAAATACCAATCATTTTGTCACTCTACTCTCTGTGACTGAAAAGTAGAGGGTTGATTCCACTGACCTGAAACCAAAATTGACGCAAATTACTCACAAGTTCAAGCAGATGGGCGAAGACTGTTCTCGAATCTCCATCGACAAAAACTTCTGCCGAAAAACAATATCCACTCAGGAATAGGCATTCACAAGCACACTCTCTCTCAAGGCTCGATCTCGAGACGAGAGGAAACAGGCCATAGACACGGCGGGCTCACATACTTGCCCGAACAAACACGAATTTTCCAAGTGTTTTCACGATGAACTTTCCAGGCGACAAACTCGGCTTCAGAGTCCAGCAAAGGCTTGGTCTTCATTCAGGGAAAACGCTGTTCTTCTTGGCACAACCTTCCAGATGGTCGGGGGAGGATTTGAAGAATTTCTTTAACGTGTTCCACCTTAACATGGAGCTGCTTGAAATACGTCTGTTTACGTCGACATTCTGCAAGTCAACTGGTAAGAAAACTTTCAATTTTCCAGACTGAAGAGTTACTCACAGCGCACCCGCCACCATCCTTAACCATTCAAATCATGATTGCATCATCGGTAATTTTGTGAACAACCGGTTCAAGCCGGTCTCAAATTGCAAAGCTTAGGCTTGTTCCCGCCAAAACATCGACACAGCGAATGCTTCAAACAATATAGAAAATGGAATAAAAGCTGAACCGTAACAGGCACCTATCTCTGTTTCCGAAAAGCCTGTCATGTTTGTACGCTGTCTGATTCAGCCTTGTCATCATGACGGTAGGCTTCGCATAGAAGTGCCCGCCCTAAGCCGTCATTGTGTGCAGAGGGCCAACAAAGCATGCACCCAAGTAGCTCAGTTTATCGTTTACGTAGTCTAGCGGTATTGCTTTTAAAAAAGTATAAATATTTTTGCTTATACTTTAATGACATGGGAAAAGTTGGGGCGGGAAAAAATCCCGCAAAGTTCAACAACAAACACTTGTAACAAGATGCATTAAGGACAGTTTGCGGTAGAGGCGAGGCATGACGCAGCAACATGTTCCTCTTTGTTGGATGTTGATACAGTTCCACTATCACTTTTGGGGGGACCTGGAAATATGAGTCGACTTTGACCTACCTGTGCGAGGCCTTAGAGTGTCCAGGGACTTGTCGTAGACCACTCCTATTACATCGTTTGTTGAAGAGACGTTTGAACTTGTTGGGGGCGGGTGTGTGTATGAGAGAGAGAGAAAGAGAGAGAGAGAGAGAGAGAGAGAGAGAGAGAGAGAGAGAGAGAGAGAGAGAGAGAGAGAGAGAGAGAGAGAGAGAGTACCGCAGTCCCACACGCGGCTCATAACAAGAATACTTCAATGCTTAAAATATGCACTGAACGTTTTCAAGATAATTTTTCATCAATCCATATGCGATAGTCATGTAATCTAGATGTTTAGAGGACAGACACATGATCATAGAAACGACAGGGTCATCATGCATTCGCACTTTTTCACAAAGTCACTTTTGATCATCAAGACTCTTTGTAACTGCATAATCATGTATTTGAGACATCATAGATTTTGTTCACAAAGCCAGTCCTTTGTCTTTGTTTCTTGCATATAAATCCTTTCATCTCCAGACTGTGGGCAGGAACTCTCCAACTGACTCGTCCTGCAAGATCTGGCAACCTGAACGTCCCTGTTTCTCTAAATGTGTGGGGTGGCGTGACACAAAGGGGTGGATGGTGCTCGAGGCGGATGCCATAGTCAAGGTCAATGTTGCCATTGTGAAGACGCTAAGTCTCCAGGCTGACCTCTAGCTCTCCACTCCAGGCCGAGTCACGAGAAGCTTCTCTGTGGAAAAGAACAGAAAACATTCCTGAGGACTGGAAACCTCTGGAGAAGCGTCAGGGCGTACAGTCTTCAGAGGAATAGCTCACATCTCCAAATGTTTTGGGCCTGACGATCTGGCACGGTCGGAATGGAAAATATACACGTATGATAGAAAAATGTTATATATGGGGAAAATATACACTTAGAGAATAAATGAAAGAGAATATGGAATATTCCAATCTCTGTGGAATGTAGAACACCTTCTAGTACAGTAGCCATGCCTTCCCATTATGCAGGCAAAGAGTGATCCTGTAGGACACACAACTATTTATGAAGACCACATGGGCAACTGGTAAAATTTCTGTGGAGTCAACAAGCTTTTCAGGAGTGTAGACGCTTTTATGTAAATCTAAAAAGCCCGTCTGTGGGACGGAAATATTTTCCACAGGGCAAACATAAAATTGTGCATTGCAGACGAGCTTTCTGACGTTATGAGCACAGCTGCGGGAAATTACGAGGTGCTCCCAAATTCATTGTGGCACACTCGGAAATTGGTAGCCATTTTTTCCTCGATTCATTTTCTAGACATCGACTTACAGAATAAGTGAGCCTTACACGCGGCAAAATTCAAATAACAGCGCAATACTGTTAAATCTACCCATGAGAAGGACTTTGTGGGGAGCGCTCATTATCTTAGTGAGCAGATATACATTTTAAAAAGGTATTTGTCGCAAAATATTTGCACCGTCTCTTTCATTTAAAAAAAAGTTAGACCAATATTTCAAGGAAAAATATCTGGAGATTAACTTAAATATACTATTTTTCCGTAGCTGTGCAGTTAACACAACAAACCTTTTTGTAAGAAGGTGCATTTTTTTTTAAACAGCAGACACGTTTCATTCCATATAAAATACCGAGTAATTTAGATACAATAAATTAGTTTTTAAAAAGGACGAAAAAAATATCCTCTTTACGAATAAAATTTTCAGACAATACTGATAGCAAAAGTCGTCTTTAAGGTTCTGTACTTCTCTGGCAGGAAAGCAGAGTGAGATGACGTACAGAGACGGACAGACAGAGAAAAAAAGTCACCTGCAGTTTTTGTTATTATCGGAAGTGCAGTTTGTTTTGTTTTTATTTGCGGAAAAGATAGAAACGCTGACCACTTTTCCCACAAAGTTATCTACGATCTATGTACTATTTGCATCACTTTTGCCCGTTTTGATTGTCTGCTGAAGGCCTGCATGTTTACCCGTCCTTTTTTGTTTCTATGGTCATCTAGTATTAAACTTTTCTGTTGAGGAGAGAAGCCCTTTTTGTGCACGAAGAGAAGACATCTGACTAGAAAGCTACGTCAAATTCTTGAAAAGCTGATAATCTTTGTCATAAAGCCGGCACGGTGCTGTTGATGATGAGGGAGGGAGGGAGGGAGGGAGGGAGGGAGGGAGGGAGGGAGGGAGGGAGGGAGGGAGGGAGGGAGGGAGGGAGGGAGGGAGGGAGGGAGGGAGGAACAGAGGAAGAGACAGAGGGAGGGAGGGACAGAGGAAGGGACAGAGGGAGGGAGGGTGTTTTACGGTCTAACAGCCTTTGTAGGCTATGTAAGGCCATTAAGCACGAAAATCACTAGATTAGTTTAGAGTAAACGCAAAACATGGCATGGTGTCCCTAGTTATTCGTCTCTTACGAGTCGCGTAGGGAAATGCGGTGGGTCAATTCTTACCCCGAACCCACAGGGGGATGGAGGGGGGGGGGGGGGGTGAAGAAGGGAGGGGGGAAATTGCTGGATGAATGGATGGATGGATCAAAGGATTGATGGAGAGATGAATGGATAGCTGATTGCATGAATAACAAGTTGAACCTAGCTAGTGTACTTTTCCAAATATGATTCCAAAGCTAGGTAACGCACTGGGGAGCTATCTTGATTGCAACGTGTTCATTTTCTCTTCGAGCTCTTGCAATGTCGATGGAAAAATAATCGACATTGAAGTGTTAATTTGAAATTAAAGCTGTTGGCGTGGACATTCGATGTCAGAATAGCCGCTTTTAACTATCACCAGAACAAGATGGAATACAGATGAAGTAAGGGCGGACGATGGATACGTCAATGAGCAACACACTAGGAAATAATTATGACCTAACAGGTTGGTCATCACATTGCGTTAT
>JAWQFJ010001861.1:77500-90000 GCA_034096865.1 Theodoxus fluviatilis | reverse complement strand
CGCAGGAGCACGCATTAATCACTCTAATACTTACGTGCTGCTCGCTTTGGTTGACTCTTCTTTGAACCTGAATTGTCTCGTGATAAGAGTATCTGCCTTGGCGTTAATTTGGCTCCACGAATACCTTATCGTTCAGGAGGGAGTCCTGGACCACAAGTGAAAGAACTGTGGGCAGCGACCGCAGCTTCTTCGTCCCTCACGTGACGCACGGAAAGAAACCAGACTGGACGATACATCAGTGCTGTCTGCGTTCGATGGAAGATTCACGGGAAAAGAAACTTGCCCAACAGTTTGTTTTTTACTCTTGGCTCGCAGCTGGTCGCGACGGAGTTGTGACGGCGCCTTCCTCCTCCAGTGGCCGAGAGAGTTCTCGCTCACGTAACGTGGCTGACGTCCGTCTGGATGAACGCGAAGCACTAAATAGATAGATAGATAGATAGATAGATAGATAGATAGATAGATAGATAGATAGATAGATAGATAGATAGATAGATAGATAGATAGATAGATAGATAGATAGATAGATAGATAGATAGATAGATAGATAGATAGATAGATAGATAGATAGATAGATAGATAGATAGATAGATAGATAGATAGATAGATAGATAGATAGATAGATAGATAGATAGATAGATAGATAGATAGATAGATAGATAGATATAGATGGATGGGTGGGTGGGTGGGTGGGTGGTGGGTGGTGGGTGGGTGGGTGGGTGGATGGATGGATGGATGGATGGATAGATGATAGATAGATAGATAGATAGATAGATAGATAGATAGATAGATAGATAGATAGATAGATAGATAGATAGATAGATAGATAGATAGATAGATAGATAGATAGATAGATAGATAGATAGATAGATAGATAGATAGATAGATAGATAGATAGATAGATAGATAGATAGATAGATAGATAGATAGATAGATAGATAGATAGATAGATAGATAGACAGATAGATAGGATAGATAGGATAGATAGGATAGATTAGATAGATTAGATAGATAGATAGATAGATAGATAGATAGATAGATAGATAGATAGATAGATAGATAGATAGATAGATAGATAGATGGATGGTGGGTGGGTGGGTGGGTGGGTGGGTGGGTGGGTGGGTGGGTGGGTGGATGGATGGATGGATAGATAGATAGATAGATAGATAGATAGATAGATAGATAGATAGATAGATAGATAGATAGATAGATAGATAGATAGATAGATAGATAGATAGATAGATAGATAGATAGATAGATAGATAGATAGATAGATAGATAGATAGATAGATAGATAGATAGATAGATAGATAGATAGATAGATAGATAGATAGATAGATAGATAGATAGATAGATAGATAGATAGATAGATGATAGATAGATAGATAGATAGATAGATAGATAGATAGATAGATAGATAGATAGATAGATAGATAGATAGATAGATAGATAGATAGATAGATAGATAGATAGATAGATAGATAGATAGATAGATAGATAGATAGATAGATAGATAGATAGATAGATAGATAGACAGACAGACAGACAGACAGACAGACAGACAGACAGACAGACAGACAGACAGACAGACAGACAGACAGACAGACAGACAGACAGACAGACAGACAGACAGACAGACAGACAGACAGACAGACAGACAGACAGACAGACAGACAGACAGACAGACAGACAGACAGACAGACAGACAGACAGACAGATAGATAGATAGATAGATAGATAGATAGATAGATAGATAGATAGATAGATAGATAGATAGATAGATAGATAGATATATAGATAGATTGATAGATTGATAGATAGATGAGAGATAGAGAGAGATAGAGAGAGATAGAGAGATAAAGAGATAGAGAGATACATAGAGAGATAGAGAGAGAGATAGAGAGACAGACATAGAGTGATGGAGAGAGTGACAGAGAGAGAGAGACAGAGAGAGAAACACGTAGAGAGAAAGAGGTACATAAAGAGAAAGAGATACGCAGAGAGAGAAAGAGAGACACAGAGAGGCAGAGAAAGAGAGACAGAGAAAAAGAGACAGAGAAAGAGAGAGAGACATAGAGAGATATATATAGAGAGACACAGAGAGACAGAGAGAGACAGAGAGACACAGAGTGAGAGAGAGACAGAGAGACAGAGAGAGAGAGAGAGAGAGAGAGAGAGAGACAGAGAGACACAGAGAGAGACAGAGAGAGACAGAGAGACAGAGAGAGAGAGACAGAGAGAGAGAGAGAGACAGAGAGAGAGAGATAACGGGGCAGGCAGTTGGCGCTTGCGAGAATGAAACACGTGTCGACTGAACTACATTATAACGACATTGATGCGTACAAAGTTATCACTCGTGGCTCTTGTGGGGACAGCATACACACATGTAGTGTTTTACGCCGACTGAAGAACTGAACATAGAACAGTGTCAAACGCCTGGCCACACCACTGCTCCCCATCAGCGTTTTCTGGGCTCTGGTCCGTCACAACCATGACGTTTGTCGGCCTTCAGGGCGTGGTAGACTGAAAACCCCACCCTTTATGCTCATAACTGCGTCATTCGATTAGTCACAGGAATACTGGGTAAAGTAATGACGGTAGGAAGTATCTTCAGTTGTCAATAACAACCAAACAACATAAACCATTAATGCTTGACGAGAAAACGTTATCTGGATTTGCCGTTTGTGGGTGACGCTTATTTGTAAAGGAAGCCTCGCGGGTTGGAAATATTAAATGAAATTATCTACTTCTCAATGCTAATCTAAACGTTCGTCATAGCACCGATTATATCAACGGCGCATTCAGACGTAACGTAGGTGTGAGAATATACACGTGTGCACGCACTGAGTTCGTTCCCGCTGGCGACAAAGCTCAACCCACTTCACCTGGAAGTTTCCTGTGTCACTACAAGACAACAGATGTGGTCACTTCTTCTGCTAGAGGTGAAGTTTGTGTTTACACGTCACCACAGTCATGCATTAATAATGCCATCTGCGGGTGGCTGGCTTTCTGACACTTCAAGCCTCATCGCGCACAGCTTCCATCTCTGTAGCGGTGTATGAGACGTACGTCGCGTGGGAGTTCAATCGGTCTGCAAAACAACTATAATGCCTCAGTGAACCACAAATAGCCCATCCTTCCGGTCATAAACAGCGATCACGAGGTCGAGGCAAGGCATGGCGCTTCTCCTCTGTTTCGTACATACATATTCAACGTTTCATTCATGCTTCTGCCGCAGTCGACTTCAGCCAGCGGTGACAATATATACTGAGGTCGCTATGGCGCGGTTACGACGTCTGAAAAAGGACGAACCGCTTCATGATCCAGTTGTTTAGATAAACCAGACGTATGTTTACTTATGTACATGTATATTTACTTGCATTCTCGACGAAATTTCGTTGTCATTGTTCAGTTCGAACGTTCGAGGTTGCTCGAGCGGGCTAAACGAACAGCAGACACAAAACATGAATGAACGCAGCTTGCCGGGGAGTGCCGTCTTGCTGACACGTTGTACATTGCATTCTGGGATGCATTCTAGGCCGACGACTTTCATTGCAGCTGGTTGACGCGACGTGCACATGCACAGTGAACGGGATCCGTCTGCCTCCTCACTCCCCTGGAATGTAGAGCAGAAGAATCAGCACTGGAGGGGGGAAAATCTCGCAGAGTGGTGTTTTTCTGCTCTGTCCTTGTCCTGCAACATGAACACTTGTGCAGCATCAGGAGTCTAGTTCGAGAAAGTTTTGCACAAAACAACATTGTTTTGCACACGCACTCCTTCTCTTCCGACGCAGCAGGAGTTAATTTCGTTTTACGTACACTTCGGTGATGCTTCTACGATGCAAACTGATTGTGGTAGTGACAACCTGTATGCTTGGTTCAACTGTACATCACAGTTACTTCATCCAGCAGGCGTGGAAATTTCCACAGACACATTTGGCCTGCGTGCTGCATAAAGATCACGTAATGCTACATAGGCCTATTATATGTACATAAGACAGGGACGGGGGAGTTCAAATCTCATGCAGACATGCAGTGTTCCTCGGAACAGACGCACCTGGTGATAATGTTGCAGAGGGTTTGGGTCCTAATTTCAGGTGGAATCTGAGTCCTTGTTTTGTATTTTCACCATCTCCGCATGTGCAATCAAAACAATTCATTAAATAACTTTGTTTACAGGTGTCTGCTTGCAACGTACATTGAACTTTTTATTTACGTAACGCTGATACTTGTTAGCATAGTTATGCTCCACAACGCATTTCAAGGTTCCTGTTTGGTCTGAATGCATCTTGCATAAATTAATAAATTATGTTCCTTCCTTGTGTATTAGTTGTCAGCTCAGCTCAGTAATGAACAATCAAGCGCATAACAGTTATCTTCAAGATCAAGGAGGCTGCAGCATTTGAAGCACAACGAGAAAACCTGCGTGTAAGTGATGCTGCACATGCATGTCTTTTCATGTTATATAATATCAAAGTTTAGTGTCCTAATTGTAACAGTACTTTCAGCCAGATTTGCATTTTGTGTTGAGAGAGAGAGAGAGCTAGAGAGAGAGAGAGAGAGAGAGAGAGAGAGAGAGAGAGAGAGATAGAGAGAGAGAGACAGAGACAGGGACAGAGACAGACAGACAGACAGACAGACAGACAGACAGGCAGGCAGGCAGACAGACAGACAGAGACAGAGAGAGACAGAGAGAGAGACAGACAGAGATACAGACAGAGAGAGAGAGAGACAGACAGACAGACAGAGAGAAAGACAAAGACAGAGAAAGAGAGACAAAGACAGAGAGAGAGACAGAGAGAGAAAGACAAAGACAGAGAGAGAGACAGAGAGAGAAAGACAAAGACAGAGATAAAGACAGAGAGAAAGACAGAGAGAGAGAAAGACAGAGACAGAGAGACAGAGAGAGAGAAAGACAAAGACAGAGAGAGACAAAGACAGAGAAAGACAAAGACAGAGAGAGAGAGAGAGAGAGAGAGAGAGAGAGAGAGAGAGAGAGAGAGAGAGAGAGAGAGAGAACTCAAGCCACATCACCTTGCCATATGACTCAGCACAAACTACTCTAGGCCGACATCCGTAATGTTCACCACCCTTCGGATCTATCTCCATGATATCCCCATGCTGCACAATCCATCCTCACCACACTGGAAAATAACAAGCCTGACAATAACACCGCAATATTTTTCCTTCATCCAGTCACGTCGTCCGAGTAAAGCAGGTGGAGTGATGTTGTTTACCAGCAGCTGAGAAATTCCGTTACCATTTTTTCGACTAGGTGTAAATAAGAATGCAACTTGATCAACGTCTGGGCCATTCTAGAACCAGAGTATTCTGGTGCACACCAGAGATACTATTTGTTATCTCTGGAATACAGAATGGAACCAGAGATCGTCCCCTTAATTACAAGTTTGTCATGGACCACTCACACGACTCCTATAAAAGGTGACGGTAGATCGCAAATGTGTGATTTTTTAAATAGCGATTTATCATCCATGTTTGAGTCTCAACTGCTTTACACTTTACCCCGTCTGATCAAATTCGTCCGATTAAAGTAACATGCAAAACCTATCGACCAATGTAATGTGAAATATTTTCATTCAGTTCGGTCTATCGAACAGAAAGTGTTATGCAGAGTTTATATAATGAAATGCATAACTAATGAACGAACATTAACTCAAAGAATTAGATTGCTACTGATGAACAAACTATTAATATCATCTTATCTCACGTTTACATGTATTTGTGAGATTACAGAGATGTCAAATGAAGAGTAAACAAAAATTAATGTTTCACTCGATGCATTCGCGCAGCTGTATAAAGTTAATCAGCTTAAAAACCGTTGAAAGAGGCAGCATTCACTGCGTGAGACACCAAGGAAGGCTAGAGGAAAGGTGCCAGAGCTGAGATGACATTGCCAAGAGAAACATATTCGCACCTTTCTTTGGACTTCGTGTGACCCTGCACCTGCAGCAACCTTTGCCGATAACGTGCATTGAAGGTCGGGTACCAGGCAAGGGTGGGGTGGTGGGTGGTGAAGAGGGGGGTGGGTGTATGATGGGAGGCATGGGTAGGGGATAGGGGTGGGAGGGAGCAGGGAGAGGTTGTTGAAGTATGATAACGCAAACGAATATGAAATTGGGTGGAAAGCATAAACAATTTATATGGTGGTGGTGGTGGTGTGCGTGTGTATGCGTGCATGTGTGCGTGTGTGTGCGGGCGTGCGTGCATTCATGCAAACGTATGTACGTGTGTGCATGCATACGCATTACTGCGCGAGTGGTGGATTGGGCACTGGAGGGGCGGGAGGCTGGGTTTGTAGAAGCAGGAGGGGCAGGGGGGAGAGTTAGGGGAAAGAACACAAGGGGTAGGGGGTGGCTGTCGGGACTCAGTCAGCAAACCGGGGTCAATGCCGTGGGGCGGAGGGGGGGGGGGGGGGGGGGGGGGGGGATGGGGTGTTCTGGGTGCTTGTGCCACTGATAACGCGCGTGTCTGACCCTTTACCCTCTAAAACGAGAATAGCCCGCTTCACGATTTCATTTCCATCTGCTACTGCGCTGTGGCAAAGTTACAGTATTGTGTAATGTGGCGAAGCCAGAGCGTAACAGCGTGTGGCAGATCTAATGTTTATTGTATGTGGTCGAATAGCGTGGGCACACAACAACAACAACAACGGCTCGTTGGGACACAGAAGTGTGTGACAGACCATCAGTCACCTCGGCGTTCAATCATACGCGACAGGAGTGATGAAGAGTTGCGATTTTCATGGATCGGATCATTATTGGCACCTTGAGGAGCAATGTTCAATGTGCGAGAGGAAGAGACTGAAATAGCACAAAAGAAATCATACACATTATCCATTTGCACATGCACGCGTGCACACACTCAGAGAGGACACACATATTTATACATTTACACACAAACACATAGAGCACATACACATGCTCACGTGTAGACAGATACGCGTGCGCGAACGCACACACATACAGAGAGAGAGAGAGAGAGAGATAGAGATGCAGCGCACAATGCTCTTTACAGTAGTGTAATGGGGCGATTCGAAGCGATGATATTATCTACTCACTCGCCGTTATTCCATTAATATTTCCCAAAGCAGAGAGAGGAAAGGGAGGAAGATATGGTAAGAACAGATGGGGATAGTTTGCTTCGTTCGTACAAGCAATTGAACGAGGAGAAAAAGCAGTGCAGAAAAAAGGGGAGTGTGCAGGTTGTGGTGGATTTCGATGGAAAAAGTAGGAGAGGAGAGAGAGAGAGAGAGAGAGAGAGAGAGAGAGAGAGAGAGAGAGAGAGAGAGAGGGGGGGGGAGAGAGAGAGAGAGGGGGAGGGGGGGGGGCTGGGGGTAGGGAGGGGGGATAGGTGAGGGTAGAGAGAAAATGGATAAGTGATGGGAGGGAGAAGGGGGAGGGGAAGGGGGGTTTGGAGAAGATGGGGGCACAGGGGTGGCTGACGATAATTCGTGAGGTGAAAACGATAGTGTACAGACATATATACGATGCTTTGGACTTCGATGATGAGAGAAGATGTTGTCACAGAGTTTGCAGGGGGACCTGTAGAGAGAGATAGGAAGGCGGGGTAGGAGATGTTGGGATGAGGGAGGTGGGGAACAATTTGACTGTGGTGAAGGCGGGGTAGGAGATGTTGGGATGAGGGAGGTGGGGAACAATTTGGCTTGCACCCGCTTTCATGCCGCTACAGTGCCGGGAGATTCCCACGCCACGCCGCTCTCAACGACGTCATCAAACGGTCGCTCGACTCCGCAGGTCTGTATTCCGTTATGGAACCGGTTGGTCTTGACAGAGGAGATGGGCGACGCCCCGACGGCATGACGGTATTCCCATTCAAGAACGGCAAGTCACTTGTTTGGGACGCCACCTGCTCTGATTCTTTTGCGCCGTCTTCAATGACAGACTCTGCCATCGACCCAGGGCACGCCTGCCGGACCGCCGAAGGTTCGAAAAGGAGGAAGTACGCCTCTATCTCGGAACGGTACCACTTCGTCCCGTTCGCTGTTGAAACTACCGGAGTCGTCGGACCGGCAGCAACGGAACTTATCCGAGAGATCGGCCAGCGGATTGCACTGTCGACAGATGACCCGCGCCAGACACAGTTCCTGTTCCAGAGAATCTCGCTGGCAATCGCGAGGGGCAACGCGTTCGCGATCATGTCGTCGGCCAAGCGTGAGGCTTCCCGTGACCCAAAGCCGAGATGTTACCGGGGAGCGATCGTGCACAAGTCGTCAGACGCTGGTTTCACCAGCAGCTGAGAATCCATCCGCTCCAGCCCCGTCACAGGCCAACCGTCACCCAGCCGCCGCCAGACACAACAAACCCGGCGACATCTCGGGCCACGCGGGCAGCACGAGGACTCGCAGCAGGTCATCAACAAGGCTGGACCAGCACGAGCAAGCAGCACGGGTGCGAAGAAAGTAACTGACTGTTCGGTCTCGAGAATAACTCGATCACCCTCTAAATTCGTGCGCGTTTAAGTCGCAAGACTGGATGTTAGTCTTGATCCTGTTCATGTACATACATTTACGTCCTTTTTTCATGTGTTGCGTCCTTGTAAACAGTGAATAAAGTTCCATTTGACTGTGGTGAAGACGGGGTAGGAGATGTTGGGATGAGGGAGGTGGGGAACAATTTGACTGTGGTGAAGGCGGGGTAGGAGATGTTGGGATGAGGGAGGTGGGGAACAATTTGACTGTGGTGAAGGCGGGGTAGGAGATGTTGGGATGAGGGAGGTGGGGAACAATTTGACTGTGGTGAAGGCGGGGTAGGAGATGTTGGGATGAGGGAGGTGGGGAACAATTTGACTGTGGTGAAGGCGGGGTAGGAGATGTTGGGATGAGGGAGGTGGGGAACAATTTGACTGTGGTGATGGCGGGGTAGGAGATGTTGGGATGAGGGAGGTGGGGAACAATTTGACTGTGGTGAAGGCGGGGTAGGAGATGTTGGGATGAGGGAGGTGGGGAACAATTTGACTGTGGTGAAGGCGGGGTAGGAGATGTTGGGATGAGGGAGGTGGGGAACAATTTGACTGTGGTGAAGGCGGGGTAGGAGATGTTGGGATGAGGGAGGTGGGGAACAATTTGACTGTGGTGAAGGCGGGGTAGGAGATGTTGGGATGAGGGAGGTGGGGAACAATTTGACTGTGGTGAAGGCGGGGTAGGAGATGTTGGGATGAGGGAGGTGGGGAACAATTTGACTGTGGTGATGGCGGGGTAGGAGATGTTGGGATGAGGTGAGGTGGGGAACAATTTGACTGTGGTGAAGGCGGGGTAGGAGATGTTGGGATGAGGGAGGTGGGGAACAATTTGACTGTGGTGATGGCGGGGTAGGAGATGTTGGGATGAGGGAGGTGGGGAACAATTTGACTGTGGTGATGGCGGGGTAGGAGATGTTGGGATGAGGGAGGTGGGGAACAATTTGACTGTGGTGATGGCGGCGACAGCGGCGACGGTGATGGTGATGGCGGTGGCCTTTAACTACCACCATCACCATCATCACCACCACCACCACCACCGCCACCGCAGCTGCCATCACAAGGCGGACATGGGACAGAGCAAGAGAAAATGATAGATGTGTTACACGAGGGTTGCGTTTGCCTTCCATGATGCGATGTTTCAATAACTGTAAAGACGGTTATTTTTCATCCACTTTCGTCATTCCTTTCACCTATACTCGAAGGCCATTGAGCCACTGAAACTGGCGTCCTTTCAATATTTCGACTGTCCTGCAGGCGTGATGTAAAATACGCTGGCTAGGCAATGCTACACCGTTTCTACGTGATAATAGACCCATCAGACCAACTCTTCGACGAACCGAATGTTATTCAAGAAATTGTAATTAGAGTCCATGAACACATATTCGATTGATTACTTTGTTTCAAAGAACAGAACGTAATTGTTTGATGGCAGAGTTCTGGCACATGTTTAACACATTATTTCTATTTTGATTTCAGTTTTGGGGCTCTCGAAAAATTGAGTATCAGAGACTGTAAATGATCGAATGGGATCTCTGAGCTCACTGCACTGTCACACAGGTTGCACTATTGCAGATCAAAACAACAAATCTTAAAGCAATTAAGATTTAACTACGTGGACAGTCAGAAGAGATGCCATTCACGCCAAAATGCACCTTTCGCCTGCAGGAATCTAAAGGAAAATTGATGGATAAAATAACCCGAAAACCAGAGACGTTTCATCCTCAATTTGCCCGAGATTCTTGATTCTTTATCTATCTTACCGCTTGACTGCATGGAGATTAATGAAATGAGTCAAGAGTACAGGGGGAAACACACATTGCTTCAGGCCAGTCACAACCCGGGGAAACCGCCGTAAACTCATACTGTGCCCACGAGACTGGGATAAAAGGGAACAATACGATAATCATGTCACCCACCAAAAAGAGTCAATAGCAAGGTCCTCGACTTACTTGTTTCACATGGTCAAAGTTCACGATAACCGTATGTATAAAACACAGGTCTTTGTTTTCTGTGACACAATGATGTGCCCGTCATTGGTACTTATTCCCCTTTTATATACCTTCTTTCTGGTTGCGAGGCAGTCAAGTCGGCCTATGCTGTGCCGCGCATGCGAGCAGAGCTAGCAGGGCACAGTCGGACTTGTGCGTGGCAGGGAAATGGCAGCCGCGAGCAACAGAAGGCATCTTTACCCTTCCGTACGGGCGGAGGGAGAGGAGGGTGTAAACCTCAACAATACCAGTGGACACGGACCTCAGATGGACCTCCTGGTGAGTATTTAAATCAGTTTTGTTGGGTTCGAGCGCGATCGAGAGTCGTTTTTTGACGCCAAAGCGCGACCGCATGGACCGCCCAGGATAGGAGTGATTTCATCATCATCACCCTCGCTAGAGGACGATCAATGCCTGCGCAGCCTTATGTTTCGTCTCCGTCTGGCTAAAGAAAGCATCTGCAACACTCTAAAACGACAGACAGCCCTGGTAATGGTTTCGAGCATTGGTAGACGTCAGTTGTGTAGTGTTTGTTATGTGAGATTGGGGTGGCTTTGGCCGGCGGGATTGGGTGGGTTAACAAGTTTTGGCGCGTAGAGCTTGTGTGGCGCTTTTGTGTTGACTGGGTGGCCTTAGCACGTGTTAGGGCGTCCAGGGCAGTCGCGCCACAGTTGAGCGCGAGTGTTTTGTCGTTAAGTCCCTCATGAACAATCGGTGACCATAAGCAACTCGCCTCCCTTTCCGTTCTCTCAGGTGTTCCCCTCCCCCATTCCCCCTCCACTCTTGTTCACCCAAACGTCCTTTTCGAGACATGCGTTCACTGCCTGTCTTTCCGTGTAGCGACATGGCTAAAAGTAGGTAACCTGTGCGTAGCTCGAAGGCTTGGTCGAGAGCAAACTGAGCATGCCGGATGTTAAATGTGGCTCGCAGTTGCAGCTGTGTGTGAAAACTTTGGGTTTTCCTTATAACAGAAGTGTTATAAACGTATAATTATGTTTGTGTTGGTTTTTTCCTGGCTGTGCGTACTTGTGGCAGTGTTGTTCCCTCTTGAGTTTTGTTTACAAACAAAGCTCGTCTCTTCAAACGACTTGAATTCGTCTGTATTGGAAGATTTTGCTTAGAACTCGATGTTGGTGTGTGTGTGTGTGTTTTTCATTTTCTGAAGCTCTGTTAGTATGTCTGCGTGCAGAATATAAGAAATCGCTGCACAGTGTAATAATTACGAGACTTTATCGTCACTACTTCAGCAGCAGCGCGGGCCAGTCGGCGTTCATGATGCCAGCATGCTCAACACTTGCGTCTGTGATGGGGAAAGATGCACCCTGTGTTATGCTGCAAGCTGTTGCACCAGATCACGCATATTGTAATGTGGATTTGTGGACGAGTCTCACACGATAATTTGCTCTTCTTTTCTCGCCTCCATAGACTGACGTAATAACAGTCCCAGAAAAACAAAGGCTTTTTTTTATTCATCACCGATCACACTGGCGATTGATACAGCTTAGGTCTTGATAGCCACCGAATAAATCGCACACTATCGTTGCCGGACGTACATTTTGAGAGGATGTTCGCATTGCATAATGGTACGTTAAATGCCTGTCGTGAATAGCACCTTGGATAGGCGAAAATGGAGTTGGCTCGCCAGAAACGGAGAGAGGAATAGTGCAGGATAATAGGGTGGGATTGACGTGGTGGTGGCACAGCGCACGTCACCGCTGGAGCTCTATAAGTTGATGGAAGCAGCAGCTTTGATCAGCTTTGATAAGCAATCGTTTGGAAGGTTCGCCTCAAGCTACAGTCGCACATGCCTGTACGTCTCGCTCAGAATATGTTGAACATCATCATCATCATCATCATCATCATCATCATCATCATTGTTGTCGTCGCTGTTGTCATTATTATCATTGTCATCATCATTATTGTTGTTATCGTTATCGCTGTGATGACAATGATGATGATGATGATGAAGATTTTTATTTAACATTTAATGACGCGTGTGCTCAGATGAGAGATGCG
>JAWQFJ010001861.1:70000-72500 GCA_034096865.1 Theodoxus fluviatilis | reverse complement strand
TTTGAGAGCGGCCGTTGACCCTTATTGATTCAGTGAGTCGATTCTAGGAACTGCGCAGAAGCGAGGGAATGGGTGGAGAGAGGGCGAGAATCCGAGTCACGGGCAGCCAAGCCCCACGCGTTTCCTTCTAGCTAGCTCGATTTCATCACCGTGTGCAGTTGTTGTGGACGATGCGTTTCCGCGTGGAGTGAGCTGAATGGGAGTCGTGTCTGCGCTGACATCTGTTCTATTGTGGGCTTGCTTGGCGTGGTGTCTCCCTGCAGGCTTGAATCATCAGAGGACTAATTGAACGTTCTTTGTGCAAATTTCTCGTTCTGTGTGGTCACGTGCTTGTAAACGAGAGTCTTTTACAATCTGTTGTATAGTTGGCGCGCATACCTCCACAATCACACACCCCGCCGAACGCGAAAACGTGATCGGAGTTTATGTTCGTTAGGTTTATCTGCCATCGCTGAGAGGGTGACGAAATCTTGGCATAGCCTGCACTAACCGTGGGTGCTGGCACTAGCAGGTAACTCAGGACGCAGGTAAGCTCTGGATAAAGGCCGTTCTCCTGGCACGTTCTCAAGCTCAGGGAACGGGGGAGTGAGGGTAGGTGCAGGGGGAGTTAGAGGGATTGGGGTAAGGGAGTAGGGCAGCATGAAGGTTGGAAGGGGGTTGGAGGGAATCAGCGCATAATGTTTTGCTCACAACACCAGCGGGTTCGGCGGTAGAGTATGATGCAAGCTTTAGTGTTTGGCAGCGTTTCATCAAAACACGAGCAAGGTCTGAAACTGAATATGTACGGTACTCTGAAGTGTATGCGATGTGTCCCTCGTATAATGTATGCTGACAGTCATTATAATGCTGATTATGTCGGGGAATATGACGCATAGATAGCGTGTCGGCAATACCTCAAACAGGCTTGATTTACAGTCCGCGCAGGATGGCAGTTTCGGCGTTTGGCAACCATTCACCTACTCTAACTTGAGCAAGTTTTGATACTAGGCCAGGAACATTGAAGTGTGTTTTCATCCTAACACGGGCAAGTTCTGAAAGAGGTGAGAATGCAAGCGCTTTGGCTTTTGGCAAAGTTTCTGCTACAGCACAATCGGTTCTTCATACTGACAATGGCGAGTGTAACGAGCCATGTGCGAAGTTTGTTGGCCCACAACGTGTGCAAACTCTAGTAGCTCGTATGACGCAATCTGTGCAGACCCCAAGCTACAGGTATTGTCATTCCCCTGGCTTCGTCTGGCATCCTGACTGAAACGCACGGTAATTCTATACTAGGGGTCACACACACACACACACACACACACACACACACACACACACACACACACACACACACACACACACACACACACACACACACACACACACACAGTGTTCCAAGTACGTGTACTGTCGCCGTCGGTAGTCATGACGTCATTCCAACGTCATGTACCCTGCTCAGGTAGCGCGCACTGTGTCAAAACTGGAGCAATGTCAGTGAGGAAAGGGGGGGGGGGGGGGGGGGGGGGGGGGGAAATTTGTTTGGGTAGGGGTGGGTGGTGTCGGAGAAGAAGGAATATTCCAGGAGGGAAGGGGTGGAGGACTCAAAGGAAAGGGGAAAGGGGCAGAGATGGGGGGGGGGGGGGGGGGGGGGGGGGGTGGTGGTGGTGAGAAAAAGCAGGCAGAAGGGGGCGGGGGGAGGGAGAAAGACTGGGACAATCATCGACCGTGAAGGGTGACACTCGAGTACTCTCCTGACATTGAATGACCATGGCTTGGTTCCCGCTTTGCGTAGGGACCTAGCTTCCTGTATAGAATAGACCTTGTGACGCAACTCCCCCTGATAATGAGTACAAGACCTCTCCGTTTTACACGACTCCAGTCTGCAATACAGCTTGGTAATTTCACAAGAAAACAAAAACACAGTTGAAATGACGACATAGTTACTTCACAGGGTCTCACCGAGGCAATACAGTGCAGGTTTATTAGCAGTAACAAACAAGCGGAAGGCGACACACGAATTCCACAAACGTTGCACCTTTGTAACATTTAAAGACTTCAGGCTTCAGACTTCACTTTATTTCGACTGACGACCCATCAAAAGAATACAAGTTACATGAGTAATGGTTCAATAAACACGTGTTAAAAGGGTAACAATATACATTAGTAGACTGACACATGTAATACATGCGATTATAATGCATGTCGAACAGATGAGGGACAACATTATTGAGGGTTTTTTGGTTTTGTTTGTGCCATATTGAATTGGAGCTTGTATACGCATTATCTATCCAGGTAATATTTACACAAATAAATATACAAACACTTTCAGACAATGTTATATACATACATGAAGTAGAAATGTAGTGTTACATATTTGCTAAGTCTGAAATTTCCACTTTGCAACATATTAACAACCAGAGAGCACTCGAGCAAACCTCCACCGAGAACGCCACAAATTCTCTTCCATGACCTGTGTATGTACATATATATAGTGTTTAGTTCTTTTCATGACCTGTGTATG
>JAWQFJ010001861.1:0-65000 GCA_034096865.1 Theodoxus fluviatilis | reverse complement strand
GCGATTGTTGTGGAGAAACAGAGTGTTCCGTGATCGGATAAATCCAATGGATGTGTTCAAAGACACGCAAGTGTTGAAGAAGTTCAGACTTCCTCGACATCGGATCTTTGAAATCGCCGACAAGCTCAATGGGATGTTGGAGTACCCGGTTGCACGCCAAGATTCCCTCACTCCACTGTTGCAAGTGTGTCTCACCCTCAGATTTTATGCCACAGGGGTGACACAGGATGTTGTCGGCGAGATATTTGGTGTTAGCCAGTCAACATCATCAAGAACAATAAAACGTGTCTGATGTACCGACAAATCAGGCATTACATTAAAATGCCTACACAAACTGGAGCTGAGAACCCATCCATAGAAAATGTAAGCCACGAACAGCATTAAATTATCAAAGCTGTATGTTGATTGCATCAATAGGTCGTAAAAGCGCTTACATTTTACAAATGGAAATGCAGGTCGATGCATCTACACTGACACGATTAAAAACATGGCTGCCCCAATCCTGTTTCATCACCAAAACCAGCGATTGTTGTGGAGAAACAGAGTGTTCCGTGATCGGATAAATCCAATGGATGTGTTCAAAGACACGCAAGTGTTGAAGAAGTTCAGACTTCCTCGACATCGGATCTTTGAAATCGCCGACAAGCTCAATGGGATGTTGGAGTACCCGGTTGCACGCCAAGATTCCCTCACTCCACTGTTGCAAGTGTGTCTCACCCTCAGATTTTATGCCACAGGGGTGACACAGGATGTTGTCGGCGAGATATTTGGTGTTAGCCAGTCAACATCATCAAGAACAATAAAACGTGTCTGATGTACCGACAAATCAGGCATTACATTAAAATGCCTACACAAACTGGAGCTGAGAACCAAAAGCTGAAGTTCTATCAACAGAGTGGATTCCCAGGTAAATATTTTTGTTGTTTTGTTGACATATTGTTGACATTGGAGGGTTACATTTGAGAGTTTCAGTATACCAAAAACCCTTTGTAAATAATCAAAGTTGAAGTATGAATAGTTCACAAAATATAGCCTCGAGTCATAGGTTTTCGAAAGGTTAAGGAAAAATATGTAATCCATAAAGAACAACCATGATTCAAAGGAGGTGCTTGGTGTTTCTGAATCACCAATAGATAGTGTAGGAATGTTGTGTTTCTTTCATCTGTTGTATGAACATCAGTTCTGTCTTTCAATACTGCCAAAGTTGTGATTATTTCTGGTTGATGGGTGTTTTTCAGATTGTAATAAGTGTGTGCTCATTATACATAAACATAATTTTGTACATAAGTCAACAACATCGGAGTAAGATGTTTTTGTTTTTGGGTGGTTGTGCAATATCATGAATATGGCATTTATGTGTGTGTGTGTGTGTGTGTGGGGGGGGGGGTTACTCTCTCTCTCTCTCTCGCTTCTCTCTCTCTCTCTCTCTCTCTCTCTCTCTCTCTCTCTCTCTCTCGCTCTCTCTCTCTCTCTCGCTCGCTCTCTCTCTCTCTCTCTCTCTCTCTCTCTCTCTCTCTCTCTCTCTCTCTCTCTCTCTCTCTCTTGTATGTGCACGTTGACACGCAAATCACACACTTGAGCAACCACTCAGCCTATCGATTAAATACGTGTTGGAATAAAATAATCAACTACCTTTATGGGAATGATCATAATGCGAGCATCAAGTTTACTTTAACGTGTGGCGTTTAAAAGTGTTGATACTCTTCTATAGTTTTTTAAAATACAATGTACATGAATTTTGCCATTTAATTATCATTCCGCTCACTCACTCGCTCACTCAAGTTACTCACTCACTCAAATTACTCACTCACTCAAGTCACTCACTCACTCGTCCCTCACATACTCACTCACTCAAGTCACTCACTCACTCTATTTACTCACTCCCTCGTCATTCACTCTCTCCCTCAAGTCAATCAGTCACTCAAGTCAGTCAATCACTCAAGTCAATCATTCACTCAAGTCAATCACTCACTCAAGTCACTCACTCACTCTATTTACTCACTCACTCGTCATTCGCTCCCTCAAGTCAATCAGTCACTCAAGTCAGTCAATCACTCAAGTAAATCATTCACTCAAGTCAATCACTCACTAAAGTCATTCATTCACTCGTCCCTCACATACTCACTCACTCAAGTCACTCACTCACTCTATTTACTCACTCACTCGTCATTCACTCTCTCCCTCAAGTCAGTCAATCACTCAAGTCAATCATTCACTCAAGTCAATCACTCACTCAAGTCATTCATTCACTCAAGTCATTTATAAATTCAAGTCAATCACTCAAGTCAATCACTTACTCAAGCCATTCATTCACTCAAGTCAATCCATCACTCAAGTCAGTCACTTTGAAGAGCAGGGAGAAGGCGTGGAGGTGGGAGACGGAGAGAGGCCTGTCGTCCCTGGGTCTCTTGAAGCCAGACAGGTGCTGACACGTGGAACACGTGACGGCGCGCCGCTCATAGAGAGGATTTTCCAGCACACAGTCCTGGTGGTGGTAGTCTGCGAAGAATAGAAAGTCCTCTGCTTGCACTTAGCAAGGAAGACAAGAAAAAGGGCATCTGTGACGAAACGCATATTCCCACTAGGCGTTTGTTGTTGTTTAATTATGCAGTGGGGTGGGTATTGTCTGCCAGACCATAGTAGCCTAGACATTTTGCCAGACCGGTGTAGATGAAGGCGTTCAGGAGAGGCAAAGAGCGCTCAATTGCCAACATGAAGCGCTCATGCAGCGCTTTATACTCCTGAACAAGCCTCTAGGTGTTCAGGAGAGGCAAAGAGCGCTCAATTGCAAACATGAAGCGCTCATGCAGCGCTTTATACTCCTGAACAAGCCTTAGGTGTTCAGGAGAGGCAAAGAGCGCTCAATTGCCAACATGAAGCGCTCATGCAGCGCTTTATACTCCTGAACAAGCCTTGTACTGTTTTTCGGTCAGTTGTTCGTTAGTTAGTTCGTTATTCGGCACTCTAACTCAAACAGTACAAAACGGATGCTGATGAAATGCGGCGCAAGGTCAGGATTCCACCCACGAAACAATCCATTACATTTTGGAGAGTATCTGTTGTCTCGTTTTGGAATTACAGCCATAAACAGAAATGTTATCCCCTAGGCCGTACAGCGGCGCAGCGCCGTAGCTGCAAGCCAGCGTATGCGTTCCAGGCCTGGCTAGCAGAACATGCTGTCTGAATAATACAGGCCATGGAAGACCAGCCGTCTATTCCGCCGCTGTAAAAGCGTTTTAAAGTAACGTTTACGAGTTCAGCGGAACAGCGTCTTAAATAATACAGGCCGCATCGCAGGCATACCTCCAGGAACGACTAGCAGCGCTAAAACCGTTGTATAGCCTCAGGCCCGGATAGTATGTAATGACAGATGATACTATGTGCAATGTGACTCATTTGTAATGTGATGGAAGACTTCGTGCTGTAGTCATATAACGTAGATGTAATGAGGAACGACACGTGAAATGAGAAATACTTAATATGGCACACATGTAAATCTCGGTCCTGTGCTGGAATTATGACTGCCATACGTTTGACGAACGGGTACAGAATTAACGAGACTGACGCACTGAAACGGATCCACCGTGTGGACAGATGGGGATGTTAAAACAAACTGAAGAACAGATACATAGATTGAGAAACTCACGCATAAAACTTGAAACCAGTAATGCTTGCCTGAGGTTGATAACCTTGCTGTGCCTGCCAACGTCAGAGTGCTCATTGTGTGCGTGCGTGCGTGCGCGCGTGTGTGTAAGCGTGCGCGTGGATGTTTATGCGCGCTCACCCACATGTTCGTTCTTGCGTTTGCGTGCATACTATGAAATCAATACTGAAAAAGCACACGTTTCAAGCCTTCCATGAAGCTAACGCAAGATTTCATTCCTTTTCTCCTAAGACGTTCTGATCTGTTGGGCACGACACACATTTACAGACTTGCTGAATCAATACAAAAAGAAACGCCCTTGTCCTGGAATTTTGTTGGCAGACGGCCAGCCCTGTTGCAGCCAGTCTATTGACCATACATTCCTGCAGGCACCCCTCTGAAATCAATGTCAGTGATGTCTGTCAATCTGTCAAAACCCTTGCAAGAGGGGGAAACAATCATCACGAAACAAAATTATATGGAGTCTCTGCTGATGGTTTCATTGTCTGTGACTAGAGCTCTGCTCGATGTTTGTTCAGAAAAAGTTCGTGACACGTAAACTTTTTGTTCGTGTTGTATGGCCCGCTTACCGTGCACCGCAGTAAAACAGAGGGTCATGTTGGGAATGTAATGCATAGCGTCCATGCCTAATTAAAAAGACAGTTCTTTGTGTATTGGAACACGCGTTGTTACATAGTCATACTGCTGCCCAAATCGAATAGGAGACATGATCATTAGATCTGATGGAATGTCCATCTGTGACCCTCTCGTTGGCAATGCATCTCACACAGACGCACAGCATTACTTAACACTCATGGTTTGCCATGAGCTACGGAAATGAATCGATGACACAACAACAGCAGTAGGCAAGACTGCAGCTGCTGCGGTGATTCATGTTGTGGATAGCGATAGGGAAGATTGGCAACTGATCGCTTGTCTTTCACAACACGTACACTGAATTTCCCCCCTTTACATCTGAGGGGTACTGATAAAAGACGGAAAACACCGGAAAACACCGGAAAACTCAAGTAAATGCCGGAAAACGCCGGAAAACATCTACAAAAACCATGAAAATGTCAATTCCAATCATTACTTTTTGTTGTCCGTCTTTATCTCTTTATTTTTAGCAGGTTCTAAAACACATAAAACTCCAATTATGTGCCTGCAAAGACTACGTATGTCACTATGTGGGTGTATGTATGAGTGTTCTCTCTCTCATTTTCGGGTGGGTACAACGACATGATGTTGCATTGTAGGACTTGAGAAAGCCCCATTATTGTCCAAGGTGATGACCACTCAAAGTTCGTGGCACAGTCTTTCATGGATTGATTGTAATCTGGCGATACTATGAATATGTCGCCAAGTGCGGGATGGCTTTCTAGAACATGTTCTTTCTTTGTGGCCATTTGTATGCATGTCTGTATCGTAGTTCTGATGCCAGATTGGTGCTGCCTGTCAATATGATTGACACAGCATTAAACAGACAGTTTCCATTGCCTGGGGTCAAAAGAGGTCGACCTCCAATGTCGTGTCGCTGCATAATCTCGGCTGCCTCTTCATCTGTCTTACTATCCACATAAGTGTTGGGGAAATCCTTCACTTTGACAGTTGAGTCGCTGCAAGTTGAGTCGCTGCAAAGCAATGCCTCACGCTCAGCTGCGCTGATAAGCTTCTGAATCCCCCGAGAAGCTGCCTGGGGAAGAGATAAACAGAAGCACACATGTGTTAATTTTGTTAGTTGTCAATTTCCTCAACATTAACCTTTTAATAATCCTCTCTATCCTCTGTTTTTACAACATAAATATAGTTGCAATAATACGCTTACATGAGTGAAATCTCCCACGTTATCTAAAAGACGGTTTGTAGGATTACAAACACTGAGATCACATGAATGAACATAGGGGGAACTAACAAACTCACAAGGAAGAGGTCACACTTCACTCACTTCTTCAAGTCGTTGCAGACCAGGCTCATATCCACTGCCACGACATTCCCTGCAAAGGTACTCCGTCGGTTTTGCCCCAACGTAACATGTCTGAGTCATCAATGCCTTCGCATGACGCATGGTACCACAATTTGCAAATCTGAAAATATCAGAAAATAACGCGGGCCTAGTTATCAACTGACCAACCAACCGATCAACAACCTGAAAATAAATTGGCGAAAGTAACCATACACTCGTTCAAGTGCAGATTTCTCTGTGCTGAGAAAAATTATCTAAAAGGTAATTATATTATATAACATATGTCTTATAAACCCATTCAATATGCAATATTTGACAGGGAAAAGATTTAAAATGTGTTATGATTTAACGATGCTGTGTGGGTTAAAACCCTCATACCCCCATAAACAAAAGTCACATGATCTCAAAATATGTTGAAAGATTCGATAGAGACAAATTAAAAAAAAAATGCAACTTAAACAATCTCGGCTGATTTGCCATTCTTTTGGTCTCATTTCGCTGCAAACAGTTTTGTAATACACACAAAATTGAATTTTTGATGAATTGGTAAAATGATGTGCTGTTTAATTAAGAGGACCACAAACATCGATATTTTCCACCAATTGTTACTGGTGATTTTACAGCTCTCACATTTTCGAAACATTTCATACGTACAAACTCAGTAGACAAGAAATTTAGAGATCTTGAGTAGATGACTGATTCAATTTTTTGCGATCTTGATACTTTTGTTTTTTGGGTTATGTATGTTCAAAGTCACAGTACTTTGGTAAATCTTAACGGATTGCGGATCTGTTTGTTCCCAAAGATTGCATATTGATTGAGCTTTTTAATCTGTGGTATATACGTATGTTAACAATAGAACTGTAAACTGTGATTTTAAGAGAAACGCGCAATCTAAGAATATTTTAGTTACTTTGTCCGCCAATTTACAATACATACCAACATTGTCAAAATATCATAAATAACAAGATTGTCAACTCATCAACCAAATAAAACAAATCCAAAGTTCGTGAAACTTGGAAAGGCAATGGGAAGATTTACCAAACATCCGATGCTTGATGCTCCTTCTGTTTCGTCTGCACAATTACCACATGGGTACATGCATTCTGGTGGTGAACCTTGAGGCGATAGTGCGCTGCTTTTTGGGTTTGATCGCTTTCCGCATTGCTTTTTCTGTGAACCTTGTTTGGAGTCAGGTTCAGAAGTTGACTTGTCTGATTGTTTCCGCTTGAGTCTGCATACACTTGAAGCGCCCCAGGCAGCCCTTGTGATTTCATGGCCATCTTGCTTATTTTATCACATAGAGATCTTGTTCATTGAAGTTACAGGATTGAACCAGGAATATAAATGAAAACCTTTACTTAAAGGCTGAAACGAATAGACAGACGCCTAATTTTCTTTCAATCTGACACTCTGCATCTCTTATCGTGAATGAAGCCTGATTGACATGGAACTGTTTCATAGTTAATGAAAACAAAATCACATGAGTTTTTTTCAACACAACTCAGGTGAGGAGAGGATATGTGGACAGATAAATAATTATGTGATAAAGTGCTGACATGTTTTCACTTTGTGTTCAGAAAGGTATTTGCAGTAAATATTACTGATGAAGCTATTGTTAGTTTCCTTCATCGCTTCATTTCACAGGCAGTTTATTGGTGTTTTCTTTGTTTTAGAACCTGATTATATATAAAAAGATAGGGAAAAACCAACAAATGGTCCAATTTAACATTTTCATGGTTTTTGTAGGTGTTTTCCTGCATTTACTCGAGTTTTCCGGTGTTTTCCGGTGTTTTCCGTCTTTTATCACTACCCCATCTGAGGGCTAGCTGTTTGCTGTTTATGTTGAAGCCCATGCTTATACGCACGTTAACCCCACCTCCTTCCTTATTATGCAAGAAAGCAGAATCGAGCACACGCACGCGTGCGAGTTCAACACATTTGCGCGCGCACACACGCATGCACGCATGCAAGCACACGCGCGCGCACGCATACACACACATACAGAAAACGAATGGACCGGTCTATTTCATACTCTCTAAAACCCGCACAATATTTCACTCATTTCACGCCAACTAACGTGAGCTTGGTGCTCCTGAATACATGACCCATTCAGGTTCCCGCTTGAGATGAAAACTACTCATTATGTATTTGAAATATCAGAATGCACCCCAAAGTAGATTGACATGGATACGCCTGTGAGCAAACACAAACATGCAAAAATGATATTTATTCCAACACCAATGAACAAAAGTGCGATCTAACACACCACTTCTGCTGCCTTCCCCGCGCAACGCCAACTGGATTACTGTGTACAACCACAAATGCTCGTGTGTGCATGCACACAAACCAACGCCCACACGCTGTCATCAAACTATCATAGACTAAAAACACTTTAAGTGCCTATCGCCGAGACTTGTAGGAATTCTGTTGCCAGCACAGTGGAAGGCCAGTACAGGTGTAAACTCGCTCCAGGTCAGTCAGACAGGCGCCATCGAAGGTGCCTCAACCGAAGACGCGCTTGCCACCATTTCTGAATTAACCTGCGACTCTTCTTAACAGTCTGCTTCACCGCTCCTGACCTCTGGGTACTTGTTGTCAAGGCCGTCAGTCGTAACTAATAGATCCAACAGACTGTCTTCAGATTACTGCGATCACTGTATTGTAAGTACTGAATTGACATGGACCGTGCTTTCGTACAATGGCGGGACGATCTGCGCAGTTTATGGGGTCACGGGAGAAGTGGTTGCTTGGCTGGGTTGTTGTGGACACACATGATTGGTCTGAAATGTTGATAGGTAAATTATGTTTCATTCAGCCATCAGCTTATCCCCCTTTCTGTTTCCCTCTCTCCTCTTTCTCCCTCACTTCATATGTCTGCATTCGCTCGCCATCCCTCACTCACCCCATCGTACCTGTTATCTCTTCCCCCTTCGCCTTCCTTCGTCCTTCTCCAATCCCATCCATCCATTCATCAGGACGAATGAGTTCATTCAGGCAAAGATGGTGTACTCAGGTGCGTGTGATAGGATTGAAGGTGTGTGAAAGCGCATGTTTTCATGTTTGAGAAAAATACCTGGTTTGGAATATACGTAATTGGGAGTTTGTGCACAAGAGTGTGCCTTTATGGGTGTTCGAGAAGTAGGTATTGAAGTGAAAACCATACCCGTAGTGGAAGTTGGGTGGTTTAGAAGTTGCGAGTGCGTACGGGAACGTGTGAGATTGGGGTCGGGTCCTCTTCTTCAAAACATGTTTACATCAAAGCATGTATGGTTCCAACGCGGTTCACGTCACGTCTGCCTGGAGTACCACCGAAGGACAACAGCATGGATTTAGTGCAAACTATGGAAATACCTCCTTGCACAAACGCCTGGTATTCAGGTTCTCAGCAATCTTTCAATGTCAGCAGAGCGTGAAGTTTGCAATGCGGGACGAGACAAGACTGACACCGGGCGAAGCAGGTCGAGGGAGGGTGACGGCGTTCACTGGTCAGAGGCGGATGAACACCAGAGAGATGTAGGACACCGTTAGGATGGAACGTTGCGCCAGTATCCATAAATAACGGTGGACAGTACGTCTTCAGGGCGCAAAGCCATGGTCGTGACGCTCTCGGCGTTCCGCTGGGGTCAGAAATCTTGGCGCCCCTGCAGACTGTTGTTGCCCCGCGGGTGGGGAAGACTGGCTGGTGGTGGGAGAGGAGGGGGTTGGGGGAAGGAGATGCGCAGTGGCGGTGAGTAAAGGGCTTGGTTTGTATGTCTTGGCATCTAACTGTTTCAGACAGGTACCGAGAAATATCATGGGTCAGAGGAGCCTTCTGGAAAGCAGCCCAACAAGTTTGGCGTGGCCTGGTTCAAGGAGGAATACCCCGAACGAGACTTGGAAGATGTAACTATTTTCCTTCGCCACGGACAAGCTTATCTCTTGTTCTTGGGCTTGCTTTGTTGTTCGCTGGATGGGGTTTTCTTTTTACTTGTTTTTCAAAAATAAAAATGTAGACGAATCAGCTGTAGTATTCACTCATCCAATTGCATGACGCTTTCATGTTTGCATTTTATTTGCTCATCTTTGCTTACGTCACCTATTCGCGGCATTTTAGATAACTTTCTCGCTGTCTACTCTCACCGCTCATGAATAATGAATTGTCGTCTGACATATACAGAATGAAAATAATCCATATGTTGGAAGATTATTTCGGTTCACGATCATTCAAAAACCTCATTGCAGAGTTGTTTCATTGATAAAAGATCATCCACATCTCTTACATTCATATGATTCATTGTTGATAACAAATGTGGATGATCTTACTGTTCGAATCCACGATGATCTCATTACATCATGATTATCATACTTTATGCCAGGCCATCGACCCACCTGTGGAGTAGAACTTTAACCTTTCGCTCTGTCGCTATGAGAGTCGTCATCGTGGTCTGATAACAGTGTATAAAGCAGTGTAACGAGTGGCCAGAACATTTTCATATGCAATGGCATAATCTCATACATAAGTTTATGCCAGTAACCAGTCGTACAACACCATGGATCCTGCTGGAAAATATTTGCAATGAGCCTAATGCCGTAATAGCCAGCTGTTCGCCCGGGTGACTTTTTGTCCTTTCATTTTCTACGTTCATTTTTGACTCACATGCGAAGCAAAAGTGAGTCTATGTACTGAGCCGTGTCGTCCGTCCGTCCGGGCGTCCGGGCGGGCGTCCGTCCGTAAAAAACTTAAACGTTGGATTTTTCTCGGAGACTATTAAGTCTATCAACACCAAATGTGGCATGATGGTGTATGATGACAAGGCCTCAAAAAACATACATAGTGACTTGACCTTGCTTCAAGGTCAAGGTCACAGGAGCCATAAATGTGGTCTCAAAAACAGTCATTTTTCACATTTTCCCAATTTTTTCCCACGTTATTGAGAATGGCGACCTTAGCTACAAGTGGTATATAGGTCAAAGCAAGCCCTATCTTTTGATACCAGTTTGGTTGACCTTGCTTCAAGGTCACAGGAGCTCTTCAAAGTTGGATTGTATACATATTTTGAAGTGACCTTGACCCTGAACTATGGAAGATAACTGTTTCAAACTTAATAATTATGTGGGGCACATGTTATACTTTCATCATGAGACACATTTGGTCACATATCATCAAGGTCAAGGTCACTTTGACCCTTATGAAATGTGACCAAAATGGGGTAGTGAACCACTAAAAGTGACTATATCTCATGGTAGAAAGTGCCAATAAGCACCATTGTGCTTCCTATGTCTTGAATTAACAGCTTTGTGTTGCATGACCTTGGATGACCTTGACCTTGGGTCAAGGTCACATGTATTTTGGTAGGAAAAATGTGTAAAGCATTTCTTTGTGTATGATGTCATTGGTAGGTTTAGTTGTTTGACCTTGACCTTGAAGGTCACCTGAAGGTCAAGGTCATATAAAGGTCAAGGTCAAGCATGTGAGTCGTATGGGCTTTGCCCTTCTTGTTATGATATCTAATCGGGCGCGGCGTACTAATGCATTTCAGTTTTGCACTTGGGGGACGTGGAGGTTGCACTTAGCTGCTGTAGCACTTGTACTTGAACGCGTCTTAAAATGGAGGGTACAGACGGTCCAATGCAATTTTAAAATGATGGTCGTTTGCCGTTACGTTCAGTCTCACAAATGTAAATAATGAACATGATTCTCATCAAATGGTTAAGAAAATTGACTACTGTTGACATTGTAATGGGTGATTGGAAAAGAAACCCAAATCAAGCCTGATAGTGTTGTCGCAATACGAAAAAAAAGGGATAACACAAATCATAAACAAAGAAAAAGGAGGTGCAGATTTCCAGATGCAGAGTATTCATGTACATGTGCTTCTTTTCCTGAGACTTTTCGTGCTTATTTGATTTGCTTCAATGCTATCAAAAGAAAGTAGTTTTCCCCCAATGACTTCTCATATGTTAGTCCTTCTCGACTGTATAGATGCTTAACTCTATTCACTGTATACATGTATATAGGAGACAGCTGGTGAATGCTGAGATGTAAATTATTGTCTTGAATAAATGGGATTAATTATAACCTAAGCATATTTTGAATTGTAAAGAATAACATTTAATTGCCGGAGATTTTTCCTCACAAAGATCTTCACTACATCATATACAGTAAGTAAAAGCAAATGCAGGGTAGTTTACTTTGCATGCGACATAAATTTTTTATCATTTAAACTATTTTGATTTGGATGCTATTCAGAAATGAATGAACGTTAATGTATTTCTTAAAAATTGAAGTTTGAAGGGACACTTTTACTAAGTACTGTTTGATGAATTTTGCAGTATTGATGGTACGTTTTTCCTGCTCCTGTTCTTCTGTGCACAACTTGAGGTTGTTTTTTTTCGACCAGCTTTTGGTTGTTCTATTTCGTTGAGTTGAATACATGATAGCATATCTCAGTTGTTTTTATACTTAGGCTGCTTTTCTGCTATCCTTATACTTATCTGATGTGCTGGTCAAATCTACACGTAATTGGACCTAATGATAAACGTGGATTGCATTGTAGGAGATTATAACAAAAGAATCAGCTATCGCCTGCTTAAAAACAGAATATAAACTGAAATAAGTAAGCACCCGTTACTCACACGATGTCCACAGTTGTTATTCAACACAATACTTCAACAATTAACAGAGATGTAGGCTACACACAGGCAGTCTCATGTCCTACACGTTTGGTGGTTATGTCTGTCAAGGATTCAGCTTGAGTGGAAGAGGGCCTCAGTTTCGTTGGTTTTTATGCCTGTTTGCCTGCCTGGCTGCACCGAAAAATCAATACGACACTAGGTCGCCAGCTGCGGCACTGGGGCGAGCAGCAGCCTCGGCTTTAGCCCATAGACCGGTGAAGGATCTCTCTAGACAGAGAGGTGCGAAACAGCTCTTATGGGTCAAGGACGGAAGGCTGCCTCCACTAAAAGATTCACAAAAACTATTCAATGGTTATATAACTGATTGTAATGGATTACAGAACCCCTGCAGAACACATGGTATGCCACAGCGTAGTGATTTCAATGGTGGACCACGTTTCAAATAAATGTTGACTTGATAATCAAAATAAATACCAAATATTAGTTTTGTATATATTTGTAACACTTGATGGTAAAGACTGAATGAGAGAAATATTCGTGTGCGGGCACGCATACACACGCACGCATGCACGCACGCGCGCACACGCACGCACACACACACACACACACACACACACACACACACGCACACACACGACAAGCAGTTATTCAGACCCCGAACAGTTGGGCAAGCAGAAGGCAAGACAGAAGGACGGTCGGACTTGCGCGTTGGCACATGGAGAGAGCGACACAGACAGAGGATGAGTGAGTGAATGAGAGAGATAGACAGATGGAGAGAAAGAGGAAGAGACAGAAAAAGAGAGACATAGAGACGGAGAGAGACAGACACCCACACGCAGAGAGAGAGAGAGAGAGAGAGAGAGAGAGAGAGAGAGAGAGAGAGAGAGAGAGACGCTGCAAGGTGGTAAATTGTTAACACGACCAGATTATTAACTCCATTTATCATGACCACCCCAATATACAACAGCCACCCCCTTACCCACTCTCTCCCACTCCCCACACTGCCCACACGTACCCTAACGTACCCCCTTGTACTTCGCCCCCATGCCGGCCTGCAGGGCTGGTTGCTGCCAGATGTTGGTATTTTCAGCTATTGTCTGGCGTGCGTTTTACTCTTGCAGCCGTGCCAATGCTGCAATGCGGGCTAGGACTAGAGGTGCAGGCAGCCTGTGTGCAGGATGTGGTGGTGACGGAGCGACCTTGTATATTGCTGCCAACAGCTTTCAACAAAAACACCCCATTAAGTGCCGCACTTTTCTCCTCGCTTCTTCATCCATGGTTGTAGTCTGGGATTAGGTCTGGAAGAAGTCAAGGCTTGCCACGTGGAGTTTTTGAGTTTTTCCTCTTTTTATATTTCGAAAGACTGAATTTGAAATCGAAGGGCTTTTCATATGGAACGAATGATGTTTGTGTGGTCGAGTCATTGGACTTTGGCTTGTGCAAAACAGTGGGGATTATGTTTTACCCTTTATGATTGAATCGTTCCAACGTCTACACGTAGCTTTTCCCCAAAATGCCCTGTGACCGTTGCACAGTGCCCTCGCATTGAGGTTGAATGGGTTTTTCCACTCCCATATTTGATGCTACTACATCATGAATGATTGAGACGATGGAAAATGTGTGTGATTTCCCTGGGGTCTTAGCTAAATCAAAAAGGAAAGCTTGGATGAAAGACCTCGTTCATAATTCACATAAGCAAGACATTCAGCGCCTTAATCCAAACTTAATTGGTTTTGAAGTCCCTGAAAAGAGTTCTTTTGAGAACCAATGATAAACGTATCTCGATTCCTTTGATAGCATCATGATATTTCACCTTAGAAAAAAGACAGTGACTGTTAAAAAGAGAACATGGTAAGAAACAGAATTTCGGTCATCTTCAAATGCGATGTAAATTGCATGAACAGGAGCTATGGACCAGAAAAGTTTTCATCAAACAACTTGAGAGCGGAAGGAGAAGTAAGTAAATAAATTGTGTGAATGCGATCTTTGTTTCAAGAGAGACTTTTTTTTCACAGTAATATCTCCTAGAGCGGTTTGAACTCACAATCTCATCTGAATGATCTGACCCTGTCCCGACTCTCTCTCTCCTTCCGGTAGCATCTTTGACTACTAGGGGCCGCCCCTGCAGAACTGCCGGAGCAGGCCCCAAAAATCCAGAAGCAATAGGTTCTGACTGCTGAAGGGGGCTTCGAATGGCTCTTGCCCATATGTTACACGATTAACCTTTCAGCAGCTTCCATGTAACTAACCTGTTTTATGCGTGTTCAAAACCCCTTGAGCACGGGCAGCATCCGTTGCTGTCGATGGTGGGATAGGTTTCCTGTCCCCTCGGTTGAAACCTCGTTTCAACACCAAGCACGTGACCGCAGACGTGACATTTTCCAAAGGAGAACCTATGGACTGCGCCAGAAAATCCTTCTTCTTTCGAAGATGACCAACGAGTCTCTGGCTTGAAAAGAAAAATTTGACCAGAAAACTTTTGAGTGTAGGGACGTCTTTCTTATCTCCATTACCTTCTCTCCTTCCCAGAACCCCAACGAGTCCTTGGTGCAGGACGTGTCCAGTACTGCGGTCCTCACGCCCCTGGACGATGACTTGGTGGGCAACATCGAGGAGCCCCCAGACCGCGGCAACTGGGGTGGTCGCTTTGACTTCCTCATGTCACTACTGGGCTACTCCGTCGGACTTGGCAATGTCTGGCGCTTTCCCTACCTGGCCTACAGCAACGGTGGAGGTAGGTGGCTGTCTCGTTTTAACCCTTCCAGAACCGCCCCTTACACTCACCCCCAAACCCCCATCTTTTATGTCCTTTCCTTTCACAGTGCCCCCACTCCCACAACCTGTCCTTCAGACGTGTTTTCTTCTTCCAGTTTCCAGCTTACTCCTAGCCTCCACCAATTCTTTTAAGCCGCCAAGACCTTTTTGTCTGTTGCATCTTTCTGTACTTTACCCTCTTCCATCTTCTTCATCTCCTCTTCCCATCGACCACATCGTTTTCTCCTTACCACCCACCACCCTCATTCCATCCCAGCTAACTCCTTTTTACCGCATCCCACTCTACTCCGTCCCCTGTTGCTCTTCACCCCCTGACTTCTCTGTCCTTTTACCTCTGAGCAACACGTTTCTGACTTTTACTTTAGCATGCTCTCCTCCCCCCCCCCCTTCCTCCCCCCGCCCTCTCCCAGTCTCTGTCTAGCTGGTTGACTCTCTCTCTCTCTCGCTCTCTCTCTCTCTCTCTCTCTCTCTCTCTCTCTCTCTCTCTCTCTCTCTCTCTCTCTCTCTCCGTGTGCGCGTGTGCTAAGAGCACCATTCTGTTCTCCAAACTAAAGCATCTTGTAAACAGTCATGAATGCCCAAATTATTTTTTTTTACGTACACATACTTTTCCATTTTAATTTTACGTCTGTTGTATGGGATGGCAGCAAGGCTGTGCACTCAACCAATGTCAAATCACTGTAAAGACGAGCTGCTAAGCTATCTTGAAATACTATCTTTCCAAAAACACCTCGCCCGAAACAGATGCATTCTAATGTACAAAACCGCACATTCACGAGCTTGAGCTGTCTCGTTCATCTTTTCGTCCTCCCAGAGCCAGCAGCAGCTTTCCATTCTGCGTCGGCTTCATTCCACCACAGCCTGGAGTAGACACTGACCTAGGCAGCCTTACGAATCCAGGAGTGTTGACTTGGAGCTAGCTCCCATTTTGCACTTCTGGAACATTCCTTTTTTGAATTCCTTTCAAACCTGTGTACGTGATTATCTCTTCATATACTCTCACCACTGTACCCTGGGTTCAATGTCGTCTGTACGTATGACACGCTGTTACCTTTTATTATAACATTCCTAGAGCAAACATTTGTTAAAGACATACTAAAATCTTGCTCATGTCATTGTTATACTGTCCAGATATCCTTGTCAGCTACTGTACATTGATATGCTACTTAATACTTTTTAATGTGTTATTCAGCTATGCATAAAATTCTATCCTTCATTAAGAATCAGCCAATCAGCCAATCAATCAATCAATCAATCAATGAATCAGTCAGTCTGTCAGTCAGTCAGTCAATCTCTCTCTCTCTCTCTCTCTCTCTCTCTCTCTCTCTCTCTCTCTCTCTCTCTCTCTCTCTCTCTCTCATATCTTTCGAGACGACGGAAAGTATATGTTGCATTTGTGGACCTGAAGAAGGCGTTTGACTGGGTAGATAGAAAGATCCTGTGGGAAATACTAGAAAAATACGGGCTGCAAGGGAGATTACTCGAGATGCTAAAAGCCATATACTCTCAAGTTCTGTGCTCTGTTAGATCATGGACACTACATCATATGGACGGCTGGCTGGGGCGTGTACAGAAATTAGTTCGCCGATAGGCTCGTTTTCTGCAGAGTTCTGGTCGCACTTCCGGTTGCTCCGCTTTCAAAGGCCGATGCCTTTGTTAGGTAAACACCTGGCGAAAATCACGATTTTTGTGTCTTAGTTTTAGCCATCTTAATGTTTTCTCCGCATAAGTCGGTGAGAAAATGTGTCTAGTTTGTAACCCTGTGTTTAGATTTGTTGTCATTCATTTCTGAAACGCCTAGTCAACCACAGTGTGTTGCGAAATGAGTGACATTAATAACAGTGATACAAGAGCGTCCGTGGTTCGTAAACCAATATCAAGGAGGGCGCACAGTACTTCAGATGGACACAAGTGTTGTGTTGTTGATTGTAAGGTATCATCAGTGGCATGCAGGGACTATCTTTTTTTGGAATTCCAAGAAAAGCTGTCAGTGAAGCGCAAGACAAATGGAGATCAGCCATCATTGCTAAAATTGATCGAGTCGACGGAGCATTCAACCCAGACAAGGCCAAGATCTGCAGTCGACACTTTGACGATGCTTGCATCAAACGAGGTACGTTTCTTTCATTATAATTTGTTTCAGTGGGATGTGGGTGTGTTAGACGTCTTTTGTCTTTAAAATCAAAACAAATCTTCACCTCATCTTGGACAGAACAGCGTACATTCTTGAGGCCTCATTCAGCGAATGAGTGAATCGGTTGGTCTTGCTTTAAAGATGTTTATTTCAAGGAGGTCAGATTGAAACTGTGCACACAAACACACAAATACACACACACGTGTGTGTGTGTGTGTGTGTGTGTGTGTGTGTGTGTGTGTGCGCGCGCGCGCATGTGTGTGTGCTGATTTCTAAATTTTGCATGGGGTTTTGGGTAGCTTTTTTGTTTAGGAGCACTTAGTAAAGTTCTGACAAATTATGCATTGCTCAATTGTTTAACTGAGGGACATAACTCCACAAATAGCAAGATGGACACTGGTGGTTTCATATTTTCAAGAACATGATAATTAATTTGATATGACTACTATACTGTGATCACACACATGTGTGTGTGTGTGTGTGTGTGTGTGTGTATGTGTGTGTGTGTGTGTGTGTGTGTGTGTGTGTGTGCACGCGCGCATGTGTGTCTGCTGATTTCTCAATTGTGCATGGGGTTTTGGGTAGCTTTTTTGTTTAGGAGCACTTAGTAAAATTCTGACAAATTATGCATTGCTCAATTGTTTAACTGAGGGACATAACTCCACAAATAGCAAGATGGACACTGGTGGTTTCATATTTTCAAGAACATGATAATTAATATCCAAGGAAATAATTAAGTAAGATTGTGTAAAACATCTATGAGACACCCAGATTCCATATCTGTGCTAAGATTCTTTGTAGCTTTTCCCATTCTGGATTCTTTAGAAGACTCACAGACAGACAAACAGACAGACAGACAGACAGACAGACAGACAGACAGACAGACAGACAGACAGACAGACAGACAGACAGACTGACTTTTCTCTTTTATATAGAAAGATTTACTCATTAATCTGTATGGTAATTATCTCAGCTGAATGTTGTGCAAATGGAAAATATGTAGATGAACATATGAAAGGAAGAATATCATATGTCAGGGCTGAAAGGAACTGTGTCAGTATAACTAATGTCCTATTGCTGATGGAGAAAACTGGAATATTGGGAACTAGTCTGTAATGTGATGTAGAATATTGAGTCCAACAGATACCATTGCATCTTTATAGTCAGTGACTAGTTTCTTTAAATGGTGTCTGACATAAGTGATTGATAGATATTCATGACAAAACTTTTTAACTGACTTCATCCTCCTTTGTACAGTTGAGGAAATTATACATGTTCATAGTGAAACCAAAGATGAAAGCTGGAATGCTTAAAATATCAGGATTATTTTCTTGCACAGCTGATATGACTACTATACTGTGGTGTGTGTGTGTGTGTGTGTGTATGTGTGTGTGTGTGTGTGTGTGTGTGTGTGTGTGTGTGTGTGTGTGTGTGTGTGTGCACGCGCGCATGTGTGTCTGCTGATTTCTCAATTTTGCATGGGGTTTTGGTACCTAGCTTTTTTGTTTAGGAGCACTTAGTAAAATTCTGACAAATTATGCATTGCTCAATTGTTTAACTGAGGGACATAACTCCACAAATAGCAAGATGGACACTGGTGGTTTCATATTTTCAAGAACATGATAATTAATATCCAAGGAAATAATTAAGTAAGATTGTGTAAAACATCTATGAGACACCCAGATTCCATATCTGTGCTAAGATTCTTTGTAGCTTTTCCCATTCTGGATTCTTTAGAAGACTCACAGACAGACAAACAGACAGACAGACAGACAGACAGACAAACAGACAGACAGACAGACAGACAGACAGACAGACAGACAGACAGACAGACAGACAGACAGACAGACACAGACAGACAGACAGACTTTTCTCTTTTATATAGAAAGATTTACTCATTAATCTGTATGGTAATTATCTCAGCTGAATGTTGTGCAAATGGAAAATATGTAGATGAACATATTAATGAAAGGAAGAATATCATATGTCAGGGCTGAAAGGAAGTGTGTCAGTATAGCTGATGGAGAAAACTGGAATATTGGGAACTAGTCTGTAATGTGATGTAGAATATTGAGTCCAACAGATACCATTGCATCTTTATAGTCAGTGACTAGTTTCTTTAAATGGTGTCTGACATAAGTGATTGATAGTTATTTATGACAAAACTTTTTAACTGACTTCATCCTCCTTTGTACAGTTGAGGAAATACATGTTCATAGTGGAACCAAAGATGAAAGCTGAAATGCTTAAAATATCAAGATTAAGTTATTTTCTTGCACAGCTGATATGATTACTATACTGTGATCTAATGAAAGTGTATGATTTTTACAGGACCCTCTGGAAAATGTTCCGGACTGGTTTTGGGGAGCTTGCCTACCCACTGGCTGCCTTCAAAGTCCATTGTGACGCCTCAGTCGACATCAAGGCGTGATCCAGTAAGTTTGTGTGTGTGCATGTTATTGTTAATTTGACTGTCACTCAAGAGATACACCTGAAGTTGACATACAGTGGAATCCAGACAAGACCACTCTGAAGGGACCAATATTAAACTATTGAGCAATTGAGTATTTTTTTTGCTAAATATATGCACACTGCTGAAGGAAAACCACAATTGGTACGAGAACAACTAACAACTAATAATTTGTGTTATCAGTGTCCAAGTTAAGTGGACTACCCTGCATTGTCAATTGATTAACAGTTAACCTTTACACTGCCAACATCACTCTAATGGACAACATGTAAACAAATTACCATTACTGTATGTGGTTGTTTATGTTTTAAAATCCATTTAGTTTTTAGTAAGATTTACACACTGTCAATTCAGTCTATGATTTATATGATAATTTTATTGTGTTGCAGATTCCGCGAACCACTGAGCCTCCGCCAGATAGAGTTTCGTACTACAACTTTGAGGACGTCAGGAATGATGTCAAGAAACTGAAGCACCCATGGATTGTCAAGATACAAACATCGGAGTCTTTGGAGTTTGGTATCCCCACTGATCATGGATGGAAAATCACTGTGAGTCTCAAGGCGGAGACTGACCTGCAGGCTGATGTCAAGGTATGAGTGATTTTGAAAGATGTTTTATATTCATGGATAATCTAAATATAACATTAAAGGCTCGATCCTCTATTTAGCAAAACATTTTCTTCTGACGGGTTATCCACAGCTGCAGTGTCTAAAAATTAAGTGTTCTACCAACTGATTAAAACTTGTAAAGGGAACATATTGATGATTTTGTGTCTTGGTGTGATGCCAACTATTTAGTGTTAAATGCAAGCAAGACGAAGGAAATGATTTTTGATTTTCAAAAGAAGAAAGAGATTGTCCATCCTGTAGTCATCAAGGGGGAATCTATTGAGATTGTTAGTGAGTACAAGTATTTAGGGGTAGTTTTAGATAACAAGCTCAGCTGGTTCAATCATGTTGATGCTGTTTTCAAAAAGACAGTCAAGATTGCATTTCCTTCGCAAACTAAGATCATTAAATGTTTGTAACAAGATGCTGAACATGTCCTATCAGAGTATGGTGTGCAGTGTGTTGATGTTTGCATCGGTGTGTTGGGGAGGGAATGCCACTGCAAAGGACACTGGCAGGCTGAACAGGCTCATTAAAAAAGCAAGCTCTGTTGTGGGCCAGAGCCTTGACACTTTGGAAACCCTTGTTGAGAGAAGACTTGCCAGTAAGTCCAGAGCTATTCTGCTTGATTTAGGGCATCCCCTCCACGGCGCACTGATGGATCTCCGCATCACACGAAATGGAAGATTTATCATGCCACCGTGCCGAACAGAGCGTTTTCGGCGTTCTTTCATGCCTTGAGCTGTCAGATATTTTAACAGCAACCGAGCCAGTGTTCTGGCCACAGACTATCAGTGATGTTTTTTTTAACAGAATTTCTTTAGGTTAGATTTAAGGTCATTGTGGATTTATTTTTGGTCATTTTGGCACTGTGTGTGTTGGTGTTGACACTAGCATGTATAACTATCTAGCTTAGTATGTATGTATGTATGTATGTATGTATGTATGTGTGTATGTATGCATGTATGTATGTGTTGGTGTGTAATGCTGCATGCATGTAAAAGGGCAACGTAGTCATACATATTAATTGATTTCATTATCATGATTTTCTGAGTTTTATTATAACTTTTATAATCATTAATGACCCATGTATGCTGTTGACCAATTTAATTTCCTTATGGATTAATAAAATGATATGAGTTATGAGTTAACTGGTGCAATTAAAATCACTACTTGCGAGAATTGAATATTTGAAAAGAAAATTCATGAGAATTAGTATCTCGGGCTATTCATAGACTGCTTTTGCACTCTTTTGTGCATGTCTTAGCTCAGGTAGAGTGCACACAAGTAGGATTTGTTTACAAGCGTTTCCCTGTAGACCAGCCACTTTGCTAACATAATTTTGCAATGCAAGCAAGGAGAGAATTATCCACTAATGTATGCAGAGTTGAGTGAAACTTTTTGTACAGATTATTTTCTTGCAAAGTTGTGACACAAGAAAACAGCTCTTTATTTGGAATTTGTTTTAAAATAAAGCCTGGGGTTGAGAAGGTTAACATGCTGATTTGGTAAGGACTGTGGTTGTCACATTTAAAGGCCCAATGTCAATTTGGGGGGTTTATATTTGGAATAGGTGTTGGTGTTATTCCAAATATGCACGTAATGAGTAATGCTCTTGTTTTACTATGCCTTTTTTGTTTTTACATGACTGTTTTGTAAAAATCCTTTTATGGTTTGTTTTTCAGATCCTGGGATTACCAGCTGCACAGTTGTCAACCAACCTGGAGAAGAAGAAACTTATAACATTCCTTCATGAGCTACAGGAGATGCGCATCTGCGACGGGGTAAAGGACAGCTCACTCCAGGATTTTCTGTACAGAGCCCTGCATAAGGGAAATGTGCAAACTCCGCGCCAAGTCCAACATTCAGCATCGTTTGCTGACAGAGCCATCACTGACCCTTGTGAACATGCTGTGGTTCGCAGGAAGAAAAACTGTGCAGTGCCAGAGTCTGAAGAGGCGAACGCCCAGTGGCCAAGGGGTACAGACTGTCTGGGACCGTGTGCTCTGCAAGGTCAATCTGTGCAAAGGGGCTTGTTTTGCACAGTTCCATGTGAATTTGCAGTGAATGGGGGCAGCTGTTTTGTTCTGTTAGTTTCAGTGAAAAAGGACAACAATATACTCTCATTTGTGACACTGATGGGAATTTCATACTTGTGGTACCTAGTGTGAAGTGAGAAGTTTGTTACTGAAAGGTACAAGACAATGCACAAAAATAAAGTAACAATCACAATTTATTGTACAACCAATTATTGTAGAACGTACTCTTACAAGCTTGTGCCCAAACACAAAAGTTACAAACCCAGCTGTGTACCCGCAGTGAATACATGAAACTGAACAAAGCTAAACATATAAGCACAAACAACATGCACAGAGACACACATACAGAGACGCACATACACACGCACAGAGACGCACACACAGTCACACAGGCACATGCACACAGACACACAGACACAAAGAAACACACACACACAAACATTCACACACATACACACTGAAACACTCTCACACATACACACACACACAGAAATGCATTCACACACACACACAGACAGGCACTTACAAAAATACCAAAATGGAAATTGCTATCTGATTCACAGCTGAGAAACACAGCAGAAACACAGTACAAACATGTTTTGCCCAAACACCATGTCAAACGGGAAAGACACAGACACCAAAAAGTTGAAAAACACATGTTTGGCGATTGTTTCTGTTAAAAACTGCCAAACAGGCAGTGCGACATAGGCATAAGTCTCATTTACACATGTCAAACACTGAAATAGGAAGCGCTGTAATCAGTACATACAGCTGAGAAAGAAACCAAGATCAATCAAATTGCTACTCTGGTACAGTCTTCTTTTCCTTAAGTCTTTTTCTTATCCCCTGCTTTTCAACAGCAGTCTTGCATTTCAACCTCTGTACAAACATTTTGCACTCATGGTGAACACGAATTTTGTAGTAAAGCTGAACAATCTTGACAAAAACTGACTCTTTCTGTACCTCACTGTGGGCATTATAAGTTGCTAAGTGGAATGCAGAAGTAACAGTCTCATCTGCCTCACACCTCTCAACAAAATCTGAAATCTTCATGTGTGTCTTGTCAGATGGGGCATTGCAGACTTCCTGAACCTCTATCTCAAGACGGTGAAAGAATTCTATGGCTGCTGGCTTGAGGAAGACAAGCCCCCCTCGGTTCAGAGTCTTTGTCATGCGGTCGTCACTGCAGTTTTCACTGCCTTTCTCACCACACATTTCACCCAAGCAATCAACCATTCCTTCTTTTGCTGCTGTGTCTTTCAGGCTTGCAGCTTTCTGACGAAGTTTATAAACAATACTGCCACCAATAAACTGCACAACGTCTTTCGTACTCTCATTCAGCTGGAGACATTTCCTGGCTTTTTCCTCAAAATTGGATTTTGAGGCTAGGGAATAGGCCTTGTCAAGTAAGATTTGAAACAGATGCATGCAGAGCCATGTAGATATAGCTGGTGAACCGGTCAACTGGGTGACATCCATGATATGCTGAGTGTATGCATGGTTGTATTTCCTCCTGTGCATGAACTTTGTCTTCGGAACAACACACGTGTTCATGAACTCTACCTTCTCCAGTACAGCAGCCCCTGAAAAATACCCCCAAAAATCACTGAAGCATGCAATACATAAATGAGGGAGACAATCCCCATAGCTTTGATGTGTATAACAGCAGAGGTTGAGAGAGAGAGAGAGAGAGAGAGATGGAGACTTTAGACTTTATAATATTTGCATAGGCCAGCGGCCCATCACAAGTGTACAGACGTAATATAATGTCAACTTGTTTACATACCGATTTTCTCACTTCGTTTTTTAAATGCATAATATATGTACATTGCCACATTCCGAGTCATCATTACATTCCTGCCATCAATTAGGTAGCCAAGGTTCCTATGCTTCGCCGTTTGTATATATGTCTTGAGATACTTCTGTCTGATGTCTCCATAAAATGGACAATCTATAAGAAAGTGTCGTTCATTCTCCAAGTTGCCATCACAAAATGGACAATACAAACATCTGTCCGAGAGAGAGAGAGAGAGAGAGAGAGAGAGAGAGAGAGACAGACAGACAGACAGACAGACAGACAGACAGACAGGGAGGAGGCAGAAGGGAGTGGGCGAGTAAGAGATATGAAAAAGGGGAGGGAGGCAAAAAGTGAGAGATGGGATGGAGTGAAGACAGGGAAACATGATAGATAAGAGATGGAAATGGAGGGGAAGGAGAGGGAAAGAAAGAAGGACTAAAGAAAATAGAGAAGAGGAGGGGTAGGGGTGTGGGGATGGATGTGGGGAAAACATCAACTTAAATGTAGAAGGGGCAAAAAGGGGAAATGATAGAAGAGCAGGGTGGGGGGAAAAAGTGAATGAATGACAGAGAAGGATAGAGGGAGAAAGGATGAGGGCAAAATAGGAAGAGAAGGTTTGAGGAAAACAATACTTCAGGTTTCATATCATTTTAGTATTTTTACTGAAGATCACAAGTGTTATCATCAGAACTGGCTTCAACATTTTCACAGCAATCAAGTATGGAGGTGGTAGCAACATAATAATTTTATATATGACAATCATACTGCAATCAAGTTTGCATGCACACGCACGCACGCACGCACACACACTGAGTCAGTACAGAAGACAACGTATGTAATTTAATTGAAATCCTTTCAGTTCACCAGAGAAGACTTTTGGACTGAGAAGAAGTTTTCAGTCATCTTTACTTTTGATACCTGGCTTAAGTCATTAAAGCTTTGGTTTTGAGCAGATGTGAAAAATCCATCATCCACTATTGGTAGTAAACAGAACACTTACTTGATACAGTCTTGAAAAATGGCCTTGCAGAAACAGAAACACATTTGTTTGCCAAAAATGAACACGCCTCTTCGACGAGTTCCAGGCTTATCTGCACACAAAATAAAACAAGAACAGTCAACAAAATCCATACTTCAGTCAAGTTCAACACCTCAAACACGAAGAAAAGAAAGAAAAGCACACAAAAAGTATGCAGTGTAAATTAATTACTCAACAACTACCTTTTTAAAAATAGTTTTTGTTGCAAAAGAAAGTTACCTGATTTGCAGGGGCTCTTGATTTGTTTGGAGGCGCTGAGTTCAACTCCAATAGTTCATCTACATCCTGAAAATCAAAACACATGAAAGTCATTTGAACTGCTGTAAAACTTCATATAATTTGAGAAAAGTACAGCTCTTGCTGATTAGATTGCAACATACAGCCATTACATTGCACAAATTTATAATTTCCCCTGTCAACATGAAACTGAAGCAAGTTTTCGCTATGGCTTTCCATTGAACAAGGACCATTTCCCACATATCTAAATGTGTCTGGGATACCTGCAAATGCACTTACAGTTCCAACTGATGGAATAAATCATCACTGTTTGAACAATTATCTGTTTTACTCATCATGAGAATTCGCTCGACAGTGGCGCCCGTAGTACTAGTAGCAGACGAACTAGATAGCCTGACCAAAGTACCTTGTTTTCGGTCAACAGTGGCATGAATACCATTTCTGTTACTGCAAAGTGTGTCTGGGATGCATGCAAATGTACTTGCAGTTCCAACTGATGGAATAAATCATCACTGTTTGAACAATTATGTTTTACTCATCATGCGAATTCGCTCGACAGCGGCGCGCGTACGGCCGTAGTAGCAGACGAACTAGATAGCCTGACCAAAGTGCTTTGTTTTCGGTCAACAGTGGAATGAATACCATTTCTGTTACTGCAAAGTGTGTCTGGGATGCCTGCAAATGTACTTACAGTTTCAACTGATGGAATAAATCTTCACTACTTACCATGAGAATTCGCTCGACAGCGGCGTCCATTGTAAGCGGAGGAAGCGGAAGTGAGACCAGAACTATGCCGATAAACGAGGCCTTCGGCGAACTTCTGATATGACACAGCGCGTGCAGGCTGAGCGAGCCAGCCGTCCATATATAGAGTGTCCATGGTTAGATGCAACAATGGCTACGGAGATGTATTCGAATGTAACTGCGGACTGAAGCAGGGCTGCAAGATGTCTCCGATCCTATTTTCCCTCTTGGTGAATTATGTTGCAAAATATATTTCGAAATACGGTAGACATGGTATCCAGCTTATGCCGGACTATACGACGATATATGCACTATTGTATGCAGATGATATTGCTCTTATTTCTGATACAGCAATAGGACTTCAAAACCAATTAAACTATTTAGAGAAAGGAACGGTTGCAGTCGGCCTACAGGTTAATCACGAAAAAACAAAGGTCATTGTATTTCGCAATGGAGGATACTTGGCTGACCATGAGATATGGTACTTAGGTTCCAAAAGGTTAGAAACGGTGAACGAATACAAATATCTTGGTGTATTATTCACTACCAGACTCTCATTTAACAGTATGCAATATGATCTCGTACAACGAGCGAAAGGTGCCATGATGCAGATATCTAGATGTCTACGAAGACTGGATTGTATGTCGCCAGATGTATATTTTAAACTATTCGATGCTCAGGTGCAGTCAGTATTGTTGTATAGCGCCGAGCTGTGGGGCACCAGTCAATGTTATGTTGTGGAATGTGTACATTTACAGGCTATTAAACGTTTTCTTAATTTACCCATGCAGGTACCAAATTTAATGGTGTACGGAGATACGGGTAGATACCCCTTGTACATAACTGCTTCAATGAGGGCTATCAAGTACTGGCTGCGTTTACTGAAAATGGAATCCAGTAGATACCCTCGNNNCGAGATACTCGCTTGGCTCTCCACTTACAACACGCGTCGGATATGACACAGCGCGTGCAGGCTGAGCGAGCCAGCCGTCCATATATAGAGTGTCCATGGTTAGATGCAACAATGGCTACGGAGATGTATTCGAATGTAACTGCGGACTGAAGCAGGGCTGCAAGATGTCTCCGATCCTATTTTCCCTCTTGGTGAATTATGTTGCAAAATATATTTCGAAATACGGTAGACATGGTATCCAGCTTATGCCGGACTATACGACGATATATGCACTATTGTATGCAGATGATATTGCTCTTATTTCTGATACAGCAATAGGACTTCAAAACCAATTAAACTATTTAGAGAAAGGAACGGTTGCAGTCGGCCTACAGGTTAATCACGAAAAAACAAAGGTCATTGTATTTCGCAATGGAGGATACTTGGCTGACCATGAGATATGGTACTTAGGTTCCAAAAGGTTAGAAACGGTGAACGAATACAAATATCTTGGTGTATTATTCACTACCAGACTCTCATTTAACAGTATGCAATATGATCTCGTACAACGAGCGAAAGGTGCCATGATGCAGATATCTAGATGTCTACGAAGACTGGATTGTATGTCGCCAGATGTATATTTTAAACTATTCGATGCTCAGGTGCAGTCAGTATTGTTGTATAGCGCCGAGCTGTGGGGCACCAGTCAATGTTATGTTGTGGAATGTGTACATTTACAGGCTATTAAACGTTTTCTTAATTTACCCATGCAGGTACCAAATTTAATGGTGTACGGAGATACGGGTAGATACCCCTTGTACATAACTGCTTCAATGAGGGCTATCAAGTACTGGCTGCGTTTACTGAAAATGGAATCCAGTAGATACCCTCGCAAAGCTTACAGCATGATGTTGGCATCTGGCTCGAATGAAAACTGGTCAAACAGAATAAAAGATCTACTAGGTAGATATGGATTCTTAGAAATCTGGACTAATCAGAAAGTGCAATGTGAGGGTGAATTCCTGAGAGAACTAAGAAAACGAATGGTAAATGAATATAATACAATGTGGTCTGAAGCTTTGAATGCTAGTGATAGATATTCCTTTTTTCGTTGTTTCAAAGCACTACGGTATAAAGAAATGTATTTGTACAGTATTGACAAGAAAGTATTTAGAGATGTGTACATTCGTTTCCGTATGGGATTTACCGACCTGTATGTGCATAAATACCGATATGTAAAGGAAAGTGATTTCAACACATACTTGTGTCCAGCATGTTATGAAACAGATGAGTGTGAAAGACATTTTCTTCTTGAATGTCCAGTATATGAGGACCTGAGAAGAAAGTTCCTTAGAAATCTCCCTAATGTGAAGGTAGAGATCCAATACCTACTGATGGAGCAAGATATAATGGTGATAAGATCTGTAGCAAGGTACTTGTATCATGCATTTAAAAGGCGGGGGGAGGCAGTGGCTACAGCAGTGACTGAAGAGGCATTCACCACTTGACTGTAACCTTTGAAATATTGATGTGAAGGGCCGGAGGCCCAACAATAAACTGTTCGTTCGTTCGTTCGTTCGTTCGTTCGTTCGTTCGTTCTCTCTCTCTCTCTCTCTCTCTCTCTCTCTCTCTCTCTCTCTCTCTCTCTCTCTCTCTTGAGAGAAAGCATAGAAAAGACCCACATGTACGCATGTAAGCGTTTTCTAAATGTCACAGTTAAAACGCCTAATGCTACATGCAGTGGCGAACTGGGCAGATACCCTTTATATATCAACACCATGACACGAGCGGTTAAGTATTGGCTACGACTGTGTAGGATGTCATCTGAAAAACTACCAAGCAGGCGTATTTAATGATGCTACAAGAGAATATAGCCAATACGCGGAATTGGACGAAAGAAATAGCGCAATGCTTATCAAAGTACGGGTTTGGCTATGTGTGGGTGAATGAAAAATCTTTTATCCGCTTATTCAAACAAAGACTGCGTGACTGTTATAGGCAAGAATAACACTTGAAAATCAGTGAAAGTAGACGGCTCATTATGTATATGTGATAGGGTGCACCTATCACCAAGTGTATTGTACATCTACTGTGTTCTTCTTCTATGAGCTCCGTCGAGATCGAGACACACTCGGGAAGACAGGGTGATTTTTTCCTACTTCTAGGGAAACAACGGCGCGTCGCTTACAAAATCTGTGAAAGACACGAATGTTTTTGGAGCAGAAAGTTTTTTGTTTCTACAATGGTGACCTCCTGCTGTGTGAAGAACTGCCACAATCAGCACGACAGAGAGAATGATCGACGTGTGTGTTTTTTTTTGGTCGCACCGTGCGTTGCAACGCGAAAAGGCAAGGAAAAGCTGGATCTCACAACTCAAAGGCGCCGTGAGTGGATCGCTCAACTGAACCTGAAGTCACTCACTTTTGACACTAAGGCAGATCGATATGTTTGTTCGGATCACTTTATATATTCTCTATATCTGTCAAGCTCTGTCTCAGTGTCTGTCCGTCCGTCCGCCTGCCTGCCTGTCTGTCTGTCTGTCTGTCTGTCTGTCTGTCTGTCTGTCTGTCTGTCTGTCTGTCTGTCTGTCTGTCTGTCTGTCTGTCTGTCTGATCTCCTTCCTCTCCCCTTCCCTCCATCCCCACCCCCAACTTCGCTCCAGTGATAGCAAGTGGTCCTTTAGGGTTATGCTTTCTTGCTTTGTTTGCATTCGTTTTGTCACTCACTTTGCGACTCGGTTCAAGTAGTTTTTATGATTCCCTGCGAATCGTTGAGGTAAATGGAGACAGTTATGTGTAGCAAGCGAGGCCGGAGTCCTGACAAGGTCATTTGTTGCCAAAATAAAATGTGTAGGTCGAGGGGTTGTCGCCCTACAAAATGCAAATGCGGTGCATCCTAACCAGTGCACTACAGTTCCAACTACTTCCGGAGCAGCTCGGAGGAACTGGCACACAAGGCACCGGTCTATGGATTTAAGCAATGACTAGCGTGTCAGCTGGGAAAAGTCGGAGAATAATATTTGAAGAACTTGCCTTTTTGGTGACTGCATTGGTCTACAAAATTAGCTGTAGTCACCAACGGAGGGTCGTTTTCAAAATTAAAAAAACAACCGGGAACCGAATACCTAAATCACTCTACTGTCGGAAAAGAGGAGACATGATGATTACTCCCTACGGCTCTCTAGTTGTGGAACTCCCCGGCCGCGAAGAGGACGAGTTATCTACCCTGAACCAGACAACCTTGAATTAGGCCAGCAACAGTGGTACACACTGGTCTGTTTGTTACATCTGTTGCTGGCAGCTACGCCGATGGCTGAGGCCATGGAGAAAGAGATGGAAATTGACATGGGCAGGGGGGGGGGGGGATGGGGGGTGGGGGCGTGTGTGTGTGTGCTTGCTTGATAAGGGGAAGAAAATGTGCAGCGTTGCTATCAAGTAAACCTTTTGAAAACAACCCGTTAAATGGGAACTCCAGGGAAGTCGTTTTTGTGCTCTGACTGATGTTGAGTGTGGAACAGATTTTCTCTAAGACCCAGAAATTGATTATCTCTTCTCTGCTTAAAAAACGGAACTATTTCCTTCTTTTCCCCCACACCTCCATCCCTTCTGCATCTCCTTTTTTCTCCCTCTCCCTGACCACTCACCCTACCCCCACCCCTCTTCATCTCTAATGCACAGATTCTTCTTACTGACAGGTTAAACGTGTCCTTCTCTCTCAATAACCAGATACATCTTACTAGGGAGAGTAAGTGCCAGCCATTCCTAGCAAACAATGCACCGAGTAGGTCAAGGGGAGAAAGACTGTATGCCCGTTTATTTTGCACGAGAGGCCAGGCGTTCGGGACGTGATATTAGCGTTGGAAATTGCTCGTCAATGCACTACAGAGCTGGAGAAGAACTCTCCACTCAAAGCTCAAGGCTGCTTCCATGCCACGAAGAGAATGAATTCTCGATTTTATTCAAAGTTCATGGAACTAGTGCTCGAATATGACCACAAAATGGTCTCTTAGGAGAGTCACAGAACCTTGCTTCTTTCGTCTGCAATCAGCCTTTAATACGAGATAGTTCAGGTTTGAAGTACACCGATTCATTTCTACGCTCGCATGCTTTTAAATGTAACATTTCATGTCTTTTTAATTAGATAGTTAATAAATTGCTTGATTGAAGCAGAATGGGCAAACTACCTCTGTAAAGGTCATTCATGAAACCAAAATCTCCATATTATGTGAAGAACATTTTAACATAATACCGAAAGATGTGAGACAACCCGAAACGCAAACCTTTTTGCTCCTTTGTGTACCAAATTTTCATTCTAGTTCACTAGAGACTTCGCCTACCGGCAAAAGTGTCTCTAGCCCAGTTGACATCACGTGATGGAAGGTTTTCGTCCGAAATATGCAAATCGAGGTCACACGAGAGGCTTGTGGGATAGACGATCTGCTCTCTGACATACGCCGTTAAAGTAGTTCTAAGACTATTTCTCACAAAACATCCTAACTTACTCTTGTTGAGGCCATAAACAAGCGTTTATTCGATAAAATAAAATGTTTGTATTGAAATGGAAGCAAGTTTTGACATCTGAATGATTTCTGTAAAAACTGAAGAAAAATATAGTATCAGAACGAACTATTTTTGGCGTAACGCTGTAATGCGAAGGGTCAAATCTATTACGCATTCCTTGCGAACTGTGCCAGAATCAATACTGACTCGGGTCCACAGAATGCCAAATTCTCTGACATTGATTAAAAGCGACATTCACAGTGTACTAAGTTGTTTTGCTTAACCCTTATTCATTGAGTATGCCAGTTTTTATGGAAATCTATTGCTGTACATAATCTATTTTAGCCAAGAAAGCTTCGAATGGGGGTGATTGGTGGCATTGGGGTTGATGAACTAAGTGTGGGGGAAGGGGAAGCCTGTAACACCAGTCAATGCTTTGACTGGCAAATACACGACAAGATGTTGTTGAGACTGTGCTGATATTTGTGGGTGAAGACACGGAATGGAGACGAATGCATGGCACAATGTTGTTGCAGGAGCTTTCCTGTTCCCCTTCATCCTCATGTTGCTTCTGATCGGATTCCCCCTGATGTTTATGGAACTGGCCATGGGTCAGTATGCTGCCACCGGTCCTGCCACCATCTTCGGTCGCCTCTGTCCTCTCTTCTACGGTAGGTGAAGCCATTGTGACAATCTCTAGTTGTTCTATTTTTGTTTTTGATGACAAATGGCAGAGTGACCCATTTTGTTGTTGTTGTTGAAGCCAACAAAACCATGCATGTCCTACTTCGAAATAAGTGGGTGGCCTACACTAGTTGTTATTGTTCTTGTTTGGATGCTATTGTGTGTGCCTGGGATTTGATCCCAGGACAGTCGAATTTAGAGTCAAGAGCTTTGTTGGCTCGTAGTCTCATTCTATGCATAAAGTAATGTTTTGCTGCCAGTTTCAGTGCCATGGCACTTATAATGAGTCATTGAAGCCGTCTCGGAGAAGTCTTGGCAACTGTTCTCTGGTGTTGCTGTTCAAGAAGGTGTAGGTTTGGTTTTAGGAACTTCCATTTCTGCACTCACTAGATCAGCACATACTTAAAGGACAAAGATTGATTTCCATAACGTAGTATGCACAGAAAGTAAATGACCAATGAATCATACTCTCTTTGAACAAAACCGTAGAATGAGACTTTTTGGGGGCTGTTCTTGCAGAGTGATTTTATTTTGAATTACTTCTTATGCTATCTACAATGTCATGGCAAGACCTCTAAATGAGAAAAGGAAGAAAGGAAATGCATGTTGCTATGGCATGGAACAAATGAGAGAATGTAATCCAGTAATGAGGGAGGACTAAACGTCCTGTGTATGGTATAAGATTCCTCAGACTCAGCTATGTGTTTGAATGTCATGCTGTATATGCTATTATTTTGATGCTCCCGAGCACAAACATTTTCAACGACTACGAAGGTTTGCTTACAATGTTCCATACATAAGCATACAATCAGAATTGCTCCACATTTAGGGCTATGTATTCAATAAGGTTTCTTGGCTTCGTGTATTTGATTCATAACTTTCAGTCATGACGTTTCTCTTTACAGTCTTGGTGTTTGTTTAATTGTTTGTGTGTGTGTGTGTGTGTGTGTGTGCGCGCGTGTTTGTGTGTATGTGTGTTTATTGTGTGTGCGTGTGTGTGTGTGTGTGTGTGTGTGTGTGTGTGTGTGTGTGTGTGTGTGTGTAATGGGGAAATAGGTTTTCGGGGCTGTCTCACCTGAGAGAAGCTTGGTTTTTGCTGGTGCGTTGGGGTGAGATTGGTAGTCCAGCGACTGTATACAGATTGTAAAGTGGAAGGTTTGGAGTAAATGGGAGTTGAGTTCTGCCCCGGGGTGTTAAGCGGTGTTCGCTCTGAGGTATGAGTAGTATTGAGTAAAGGTGGGTCGTGAGTTGGTTGTAAGAAGATGGCTAACTCAGAGAGCGCAAGAAGACAGAGATCAGTCCGCCTACTGAGAGGAGAGAAGAGAGATCGGCCCCACACACAGCAGAAAGCAGAGCAGAGACAGAAGAGAGAAGCAGGCGAAGAAGAGAGAGGAGGAAGGCGAAGCACAGAAGAGAGAAGCAGACGAAGACGAGAGAAGAGGAAGGCGAAGCACAGAAGAGAGAAGCAGACGAAGAGAAGAGATCGGCTCCACACACACAGCAGAGACGGGCAGAGAGAGAGAGATAGAGAGCGGGCAGTGTTGGAAGGTTGGTGCGAGATTTTTACACGGGTCGATAGTTTTTACTTGTCGAGGGCTGACCTGCGTGTTTTTATGTTTTTATATAAGAAAAAGGTTGACCGATATTTTACTTGTGCTTTTTCATTTTTCCCTTTGGGAGTTGAGTAGGTGAAGAGTAGGTGTAATTTTATAAGATTGGGTTATTGAGGATGTTGTGTTTGAGCCATATACCAACATAACATTCTTTTTTTTCTACCCTTGTTACGAGCATGTTTTATGTTGAAATATAAAGACATGTAAGTAACCCGGGACCTGTTTTATTTCGTTTTTGTGGATCCCCGTAACAGTACGTGTGTGTGTGTGTGTGTGTGTGTGTGTGTGTGTGTGTGTGTGTGTGTGTGTGTGTGTGTGTGTGTGTGTGTGCGTGCAGGGCTGAACATTAACGACTGCCCGATATCCAGGGGCAGGCCGAAATAGGTGTCGGGCAGGCTAGATGTGTGGTAAGTTTGCCCAGCTGGGCAGGTTAATATTTTCGCGATTGAAATTTGTTTAGTTAATTCTCTCTATCCAAAACTCATGTTAGCTTGATTGGAAGGACCCCCTGTAGTGGACTGTGATGGGGCCAGGGCTTATGACAGATGGTGAAAAGGGAGTCAGACGGATAGAAAGAGAGTGGGATCTACAGAAAGATTCGCTGACTGAGAGAATTTTGCCGATGTTGTCACTATGTCTGAAAACTGTCTGAACTCCGAATGGGAAACTACATTCTATGGGGCATGCTGTCTGGTATGCATGTATAGAAACATTCTTTTTGCACTCATACAATAAGTGATTCATTCTTAAATTTATTTGTGCATTCATATATCTAGACATTCGCTTCTGTTCTTGCGCCCCCCTCCCCGCCCCCCCCCCCCCCCCCCCCAAAAAAAAAGAGAACAAAAAGAGAGAAGCATTTCTATAGTTTCTCCCTTTACACGACGGAGCCAGAGGAAGGAATGCCTTGCTCGTTTTGTATGTCCTTCTACAGATCCTGGCTTCAGGATAAACTTGAAGTCGCCCATGGAAGCAGCACTGACTTGGAGTTATTTTGTATGTGTTTATATGTGTGCAGGTCTTGGCTTTGGCATGATTGCGGTGACAGCCATCGTTTCCCTCTACTACACCGTCATCATCGCCTGGGCTTTCCTCTTCCTCTTCACGTCCTTCACCTCAGAACTTCCCTGGGAGCGCTGTCGTGCTCCATGGGCCGGCGAACGTGAGTTTCGATTCTTGGCCTTAGCAGTGCATTGCTTTACTCAGCCATAGGTAGCATGTCCCCGATTGATGTGAAGAAATGTTCCCTCTTTGAAAGAGTGTTTTGAAATGTAGATGAGAGAGAGAGAGAGAGAGAGAGAGAGAGAGAGAGAGAGAGAGAGAGAGAGAGAGAGAGAGAGAGAGTTAGTTACGACTGGGACGAGTATGCAGTCATGAAAGTTCCTCTAAGCATTTCAGCTCCGTTTCCTAGTGAAATAATCTGTGATTAGAAATTTTATATGATAAAATGCTATTCATGGCGATTGCTGAATACCTTATTTTCAGTGATTACAGAGCAACAGGAGGCGTGATAATGAAGAGAACTGCATTTGTTGCATATGCGCATGCATCTTATGCCTTATGAATAGTTATGTTAGGTATTTAGCATACATTTTCTTTAGCAAAATATGCCTTTTGAATGTTCATTTCATGTATATGTCTTAAGGTATATTTACTTGAGGAAGGCGACAGTACTTATTCTAGTCAGACACATGTGGGACTGTTTTGGTGAGACGGTGTTGTAGCTCTAGATGATTGCATGCCTTGATGTGAAGGGCTAGATCTCCTGAAATTTTTACCCATGCTCATGCCATTTTTAACCGAAAGGGTCACAAAGAAAGACAGGCAGATATCTTAACTCCAAGATGATGAGGAAGGAATGTGCCTGGACCTTGGATTTTGATCAGAGCAAAGCCAGGAGTGCACGTGAAGACCGGCAGTGTTGACCTTGGAGAAAAATATAAAGACTGCCTGATGGGGATATTCGCCGATTTTGCAAGAACGTGAATGGAACTGGCATTTTCTTTCATTCTTGTATTAATTTATTTTGTAGTGAGTAGATTTTTGCCTCTTTTTCCCCCCTCTCATAGATCGTTTACGTCATTTAGACATTATGGATGTAATAGTTCATGATTTACTAATGTGTCATTTCTGTCTCTTTGTTTCTCCCTCTTTATTAACAATAACTATCTATTTCCACAGTAAAGATATCAATGGTAACTTTTTCATAAGAAACGAAGTAAAGATTAAGTGGTAAGGAATATAATTGAAACTTTCTTTCTTTCTTTGTTCTCCAATTGTTTATCTCTCTAACCTTGATATCAGTATTCCTTATCTTCTGTTAATCTTTTCCTTGTTCTAACTAGTAGCTCCCTACTTTAACCTTTCTGCAATATATCAAACTTCCTGTAAGCTGTAAACTTTCAAACTTATTCTTTCTCTTGAAAGTACAAGTGTTTTAGCCTGCAAATATGAAAAGTATTTGTCCTTACTAACTCTCTGCCTCATTACGAACATTTCTTTTGCAGATTGCTACTCATATAAGGACGCAGATGCGTGCAAGATAGTGAACGAGTCAGTGTTCTACAAGAACGTCTGCTACAACGCCAGCACGGCAGAGGCGCTGAATCTGACGGAGTTAGTAACAAACCATTCCAGCCGCTACCCTCCTGCTCAGGACTTCTTTGAGTGAGTGCCCCTCTTGGTTCTTTCTGCCACCTATGCGTTTTGGTGTGCGCGGCTTCTTTGCTCTGCCAGGAGTAAAAATGATTCAGCTTGCAGCATGATTGCTAATAGAGAGCAGGAGATATGAAGACCAAGTGAAGCCGACATTTCTTATCGGAAAATCCATTATAGCACGAGAAGAAGACGAAGAAGACGAAGAAGAAGAAGAAGAAGAAGAAGAAGAAGAAGAAGAAGAAGAAGAAGAAGAAGAAGAAGAAGAAGAGGAGGAGGAGGAGGAGGAGGAGGAGGAGGAGGAGGAGGAGGAGGAGGAGGAGGAGGAGGAAGGAGGAGGAGGAGGAGGAGGAGGAGGAGGAAGAAGAAGAAGAAGAAGAAGAAGAAGAAGAAGAAGAAGAAGAAGAAGAAGAAGAAGAAGAAGAAGAAGAAGAAGAAGAGGAGGAGGAGGAGGAGGAGGAGGAAGAAGAGGAGAAGAAGAACAAGAACAGGAACAAGAAGAAGAACACGAAGAAGAACAAGAAGAAGAAGAAAGAAGAATGAGGAGGAGGAGGAGGAACAACAACAACAACTAAAGCATAAATTTATTTATTGGGAATGAAGCCTCTGCAGGAATATTTTTATATCAGCATGGTTAGGTGTACCTCGTACATTATTGAGTGTGTTTTTGTGGGGGTTTTTGTCTTTGCTTGACCTTTGGTAAAGGGGAAACAACAGTACCTTACTCGCAAGCGGGCGAGTTCAAAGTTCCTTGTTCGTTACTGAATGATTACTCTTGATGCTCTTTTGGTTGAGAATGAATCAAATGAATCTTGAAAAGTGGGACTGATGCTGGTACCTGACTGTCTTTGTATGTATGTATGTATGTATGTATGTATGTATGTATGTATGTATGTATGTATGTATGTATGTATGTATGTATGTATGTATGTATTTTGGCTCTTATATAGCGCCAATCTCACACCCAAAGGCATGCTCAAGGCGCTCAACACGTTCACCCTTTGAATAAAAGAGTTTTTAGCTGTGACTTGAAAGTCTGTATTGAAGGATATTTCCTCAGTCTGTCTGGGATATCGTTCCAGAGTTTCGGTCCAGCATACGAGAATGCTCTTTCTCCAGATCTCTTGGTGTTGTAGCATGGCACATGGAGTAATGACTGCGCCAAAGATCTGAGATCCCTCACAGGCCTATAAGTCTTGAGGAGCTCAACCAGATACAGCGGGGCCAAACCATTCACGCACTTGAACACATGACACAGTGTTTTGAACACAATACGTTGGTTTACATCTTAACTAACTGATCAAGCATATCCATCAAGTACACATTATATAACTGAGCGGTCAGCCAACAAGCAGGAGGTACTGTTTTTAAGCAACATGAGCCTTAAAATGTGTGAGGAGTTGTTCTGATACAATACCATTACTTTGCAGTGTTAGAAGAACATGTGTGAAGGTATTATGTATGTTCCAGGGTACACATCTTGGGTCTATCTGGTGGCATTGGCGAGTTGGGAACGGTCAAGTGGCAGATCGCCCTCTGTCTCATCCTGGCCTGGGGCCTGACTTTCCTTTCCCTCAGCAAAGGCGTCAAGTCCGTAGGCAAGGTGGGTGATTGACTCTGTGGCTTTAAGATCGAGCAGAGAGTAAAGTTCTGAAGGAAATGGAGTCTGAACATCGGAAAAGTGTTGTGAATGCTTGAATTATGTGACTTTGATCTAATGACTACTTGGTGGAACCAGTACTTACTATCATGACAAATCAGCCCCAATACTACTCGTCCGCAATGCTTCCCAAAGAATGGGCTTAAATGGGGAACAACAAGCTGAAAATGATAAACGATGTAGATTATAGCAAAAATATCATGCCTTGGCTGAACTTAGGAAGTTGACATACTGAAGATTTGATGAACCAGTCTACCCTGGGCGCGGATGAGATGGCCCAGCAAATGCCCTTACATACAGATTGCCTGCATGCTTTGTGCTTTGAAGTGATTGCAGATGTTTCGAATTTTGCATAAGGGATAATACTCTGTGATGAGTATACGCAGGCATAAGATAAAAAGTTTCACACATACCTTTAATTCATAGAGAAAAGTATAGGCTATTTATTTTATAATTTCGTAAAAAAGGATATGCAGGAATAAGATTCAGTGTGTCACACACACTTTTATTTCGCAGTGAACATTTTCTCAAAGCACTACGTTTTCTGTCTGCAGGTGGTGTACTTCACAGCCCTCTTCCCCTACGTGGTGCTGACCATTCTGTTTTTCCGTGGGGTCACTCTGCCAGGTGCCATAGATGGCATCCTCTACTATCTGACCCCTCGCTTCGACAGACTGATGCTTGCCAAGGTATGAAATGATGATAATGAAAATGATTATGCGTACATAAGATGGATGTACAAGAAGTAAAACTATGGCTCCTCATAAAATTAATGTACATAATATCTGTTAGCTTCATTAGAAATCACAGAGAAATGGAAAAGGTGTATTACGACTATGATGTGTGTGTGCTTGTGTGTGTGTGTGTGTGTGTGTGTGTGTGTGTGTGTGTGTGTGTGTATGAGAAAGAGAGAGAGAGAGAGAGAGAGAGAGAGGGAGGGAGAGAGAGAGAGAGAGAGAGAGAGAGAGAGAGAGAGAGAGAGAGAGAGAGAGAGAGAGAGAGAGAGAGAGAGAGAGAGAGAGAGAGAGTCCCAGATTAAAGTGAAGCGCATAAAGGGTTTTCACTATTCGCCCAATTATATGGGCGTAGAATGTGGTGACTAAATCTAAGAGGAACCTGTTTAATGAACCAAAAGAATAGATGGTTTTATCAAAAAACAAAGATGCTTTCACCAAAAATGAAGACGCTTTCACCAAAAGAAACGTGGATTCGAGTGACAAAATTATTAATGTAAGTACCCCAAAAAATTATCCCCAAAAGATATGCTGTTTAAACAAAACATTAAATAAACTGGCAATAGAAAATATCATCAGGCAAAAGAAAATATGATCAGGCAAATAATTGACTACTTCAGCCAAAAGAAATGGGTTGTTATTCACCAACACAAATCAAACACAGAGTGAGTGATGGTCATTGTTTTAGCTCACTGATTTCGCCGAATCGAGCAAGGACACAGCTTCCTTCAGTTGAAAATGGAGTTTGAAGGTAGATAAATGGATTTTGAGAGGATAGATCCAGTGAGATTTGATAATGATACGTCGGAGTCTGACAGTGAGCCACCAGCTAAGAGAAGACGGGGAATTGGAAAGCAGTGGACCAAAGACAGAGAATTCACATTATGTGAAGAATCAGCGATCTACATGAAGGAGGTATGTTTTTGTTTGTTTGTTTGTTCGTTTGGTTTTGGTTTTGGTTTGTTTGTTTTGGGTTGTTTGTGTTGTTGTTGGTTTTGGGGGGAAGGAGGGGATTGTCACGCGTCTGTCGGTTCGTCCGTCCATATATCCTCTTACTGAATTAACGGAACTTCACCGTGTTTGTTGCAAAATATTCTTCATTGAAGGGTGCACATCACGGAAGTATTTCTGAATCATGAATTATGACACGTTACTAAGATTATTTGTATCCGTTTTTCTTGCAGGATGGCAGATGGAAACTGTACACTTCAACGAATACTACAGACGGACGGAAGGTCTACTACATGTGCAATGAGGGCGCGTGTCGGCTGAAGTGTTTCTTCTGTACAAGGCAGAAAATGACGCGGTTGTTCTCTACTCATCAGGAGTACATGACCACTCTCAAGAGGTGCCCAAACGTGGAACCCATCCTGACACAAAAAGGATGATCCAGCAAGTGTTTGAAGATGGTGTCCAGAAACCACGGGCAATATTAGTTGCCTTGCACTATAGGGGGTGCACCACGCTTCCAGCAAAGACACAGCTGAAAAATTACTTATCTACGACGAAGACCACTCTGTTTGGGCGACATATGATTTCCCTGGGAGAACTGGAAAGTTGGTCAGAGAAGAGGCGACTTTTACCAGAGGATGTCGACGAAGTCTTTGTCTGTGGATTTGAGTCTGATGCTAGCTCATCGGAGTCTGAGTCGAGGTATTTTCGCATAGCTGTTTCCACCAAGCGCCTGTTGAAGCTGGGATCGAGTGCGAAGAGAATCCATGCGGACGCCACCTACAAACTCATCTAGCAAGGGTTTCTTGTTCTCATCGTTGGTTGCAGTGACGCGAATAGAAAATGTCATCCATTGGTGTTGAGAGTGACTGTTAACGAGACGAAGTTCGACTTCAGCTTCATATTTTCCTGAGTAATCTATGGCGTCGGCTTGGCAACGGACAATGAAATCCAGTTCAATCGCACTCACATCATTGCTGATGCTGCGCCGGCTATCAGAAACGTATTCGCACTTGCATTTGGGCATGAGGCAGAGAAAGTTATCATTTGATGGTTCCATGTGGTAATGAATATCGACAAAAAGCTTGTGAATATCAAGAGCAAGCAAGTTCGGGCGTTTGTTAGAAAGAACATTAGCCTTCTTCAAACGTGTCATGAGGAAAATTCCTTTGTACATGTCTCAGAGCTTTTCCTTTAGAAGTGGAAGGCGTCAGATGAAGAAGGAGTTGGCAGCTTTCATTGCCTACTTTGAGTCGTCATGGTTGAATCAGAATCCAACGTGGTACGAGGGCTACGCACCAGGTTGCCCCTCAACCAACAACTGCCTGGAAGCTACGAACATGGCGATCAAGAGGTAAAATACTTTGAGGTAAAGGCTGGAAATGTCAGGGTTTCTCGGAGTTATTGAGAATGACATTGTAAAGAACTGGTCTATGAAACGAGCCCTAAATGCAACCTCAGGGCACACCAAGATTGCCAAAGCACCTCATCGCACAATGAAGATGTGGACAACAGCATCGCACACTGAAGATGTGGACATCAGCATCGCACTTTGAAGATGTGGACAACAGCGTATCAGTGGGCAACGTCACCAGCTGAGTCGCTGAAGACTACGAACACGATCTTCGTGGGAACTTCAGCCCTGGAAAAGGAGCTCAAGACTGCTATCCGAGGGACCGAAGAAAAGGCTGAATAATCGTCTTGGGCTGACTTCGAATAGTATGCCACATGTCGGAGGTCGGTGTGGAAAATTAAGATCGACGAAAACAACCAGTTTTTCTGCAACTGTCCAGAGTTCCTCAAGTGCAACATGTGTCACCATTCCATGGGCATGGAGATCCGTCTGAAGGTGACCGCCCCCCTGCCCAGGTCAAGACTATCCCAATCGGCCAGAAACGAAAGCACGGACGCCCAAAGCTGTCGAGATAAGCACTTATCAGGCAGTGAACAGACTGATCTTGACTGCTGTGTACACTATGGCGGAACACAACATTAATTTTTTTGCTGACAGTAGCTATATTATTGTTGAAACATTTTTTGGGGGTTGAACATTCTTTTGCTAGTTTCATTTTTGACTCACATGCGAAGCAAAAGTGAGTCTATGTACTCAGCCGTGTCGTCCGTCCATCCGTCCGGGCGTCTGTCCGGGCGTAAAAAAACTTAAACGTTGGATTTTTCTCGGAGACTATTAAGTCTATCAACACCAAATGTGGCATGATGGTGTATGATGACAAGGCCTCAAAAAACATACATAGTGACTTGACCTTGCTTCAAGGTCAAGGTCACAGGAGCCATAAATGTGGTCTCAAAAACAGTCATTTTTCACATTTTCCCAATTTTCTCCCACGTTATTGAGAATGGCGACCTTAGCTACAAGTGGTATATAGGTCAAAGCAAGCCCTATCTTTTGATACCAGTTTGGTTGACCTTGCTTCAAGGTCAAGGTCACAGGAGCTCTTCAAAGTTGGATTGTATACATATTTTGAAGTGACCTTGACCCTGAACTATGGAAGATAACTGTTTCAAACTTAATAATTATGTGGGGCACATGTTATACTTTCATCATGAGACACATTTGTTTACATATCATCAAGGTCAAGGTCACTTTGACCCTTATGAAATGTGACCAAAATGGGGTAGTGAACCACTAAAAGTGACTATATCTCATGGTAGAAAGTGCCAATAAGCACCATTGTGCTTCCTATGTCTTGAATTAAGAGCTTTGTGTTGCATGACCTTGGATGACCTTGACCTTGGGTCAAGGTCACATGTATTTTGGTAGGAAAAATGTGTAAAGCATTTCTTTGTGTATGTCATTGGTAGGTTTAGTTGTTTGACCTTGACCTTGAAGGTCACCTGAAGGTCAAGGTCATATAAAGGTCAAGGTCAAGCATGTGAGTCGTATGGGCTTTGCCCTTCTTGTTTGGGGGGTAGAATCAATCATATTTTTGCTAGAAGCTTTTTTTCCGGGTAAAATCATTCAAGTTTTTGTTGGTATATCTTTTGCTAAATAAACTATTTTTGGGTGAAAGCAGCAGTTCTTTTTGTGATTTAATTTTGTGTGAATCTAAAGGAGGACGGTAAGAGAAATAGAAAATATAACATTTTACAGAAATGGTTTGTGTGTCTGTGTTTTATGTGCACATTACTATATAGAATAAGAATTTTGCAGTGTATACTATAAACTTCATACAAATACAACAATTGGATAATGACATTAAAGATATCACCAATCACAGACATTTGAAAGAATGTACATTTTTCATGGAAGGAATCCCCATGTGGGTCGGGGGTGAAAATAGACCCAATGCGTCTCCCTGCGCGATTCGTAAGAGGCGAATGAACAGGGACATAGTGACTTGACTTGCCCGTACTCTAGATAGTGACATTGATTCCGTGATGAATGGCCTTACATAGCCTGCAAAGGCTGTTAGGCCGTAAACTCAATTCATTCATGGAGAGAAAATAGTCTTTCGCTGGGCAACCCTTCCACATCCAGAGTTTGGAGAGAAGAGAAGTTGAAGCCACGAACTGTTTCCTCATTGTCATGCATGGACATAGTTCAAACCTGCTCCAAAAACTGGAACCGTTGAAAAACATTTGACACGAATACGAGTGACTCTACAAAGGAAGTGTTGCTTTAAGGCAGAGGTATACTGAGGTATACATCTGAACTTCAGAGACGGATACAAGCCCTGAAATGAGATGCTACTGCAAGATTCTGAACATCTCATATAAAGACCATGTCACGAATGAGGAAGTCAGCAACAGGATCAGGAGAGCATTTGGACAGTACGAAGACCTGCTCTCAATCGTGAAAAGCAGAAAGCTGAAGTGGTATGGTCACGTGTCAAGAGGCAGTGGGCTGGCCAAGACCATCCTGCAAGTTACCGTACCAGGTGGGAGAAGGAGAGGCAGGCAGAGAAAGAGGTGGGAAGACAACATCAAAGAGTGGACAGGATTGACCTTTGCTGACTATCAGCAAGCCACAGAGGATAGAGGTCGATTGAGAAAGATTGTCGGAAAGTCATTAGTGGTGCCTCAACAACCCATCTCAGGGTTAAGAGACTGAACTGAACTGAACTGATACTGAGGCAAATATCTCTGTGTATGACTGGTGAAGCCATTGAAAACACTATGTAGATTTGCCCTTGGCTGCAAGAGGAACAAGTGCTATGGTGTTGGATAAGATTATGTTATGCCGACATTTCTTTGCAGACGTGGGTGGATGCAGCAGTCCAGATCTTCTTCGCTCTGAGTCCAGCCTGGGGTGGTCTGATTACTCTGTCCAGCTACAACCGCTTTCACAACCACTGTCTCAAGTGAGTGCCACAGACAGACAGACAGACAGACAGACAGACAGACAGACAGACAGACAGACAGACAGACAGACAGACAGTCTAATTAATGGACGACCATGGACGCATGCACAGGCAGATACATGCTATTGGATGGACAAACATACGTCTAGACATACATAAACACTCTAAAACATAGTCTGATGTTCAACACACGTATGCGTGAACACGCTGACACTCATTAAGATAAGAGTAGGGACATAGAAAGGATTGACAGACAGACCAAGATAATCAGGAAGGTCAAAACTTGACATGATGTAAATTACAACAGTCAGAGGTAATCAGAAAGGTCGATTATGAACCTTTTACTGGTGTTTCTACACAGCAGTGAATGGAATTACAGCTATTGTTTGAATCTTGTTGTGACAAATTTCATATCTGGAAATTACAGGATTGGGTTTTTAATTGTCAAAATACCAGGAATGATATGACAGTTACAGGATTGGTTTCAATTGCCTTTTCATTCCTGATATTCTAACAAAAGAGTAAATGTGTTTAAAGAGATTAACTATCGCTGAGATGTCACCAGTCTCTACTTTTCCTTGTGCATCTTTGAAGCATCAGTGAAGTGCATGTACGCTGTGTCCTTGCAGAGACGCCATCATCGTTTCCATTGGCAACATCTCCACCAGTATATTTGCTGGTTTTGTCATCTTTGCCATTGTGGGCTACCTGGCACAGGAGCTGGGCATGCCTGTAGACAAGGTGGTGGAGCAAGGTGAGCTCACACCGCTTGATGAACACTTGCCCTTTTCTCTCATCTCATGTCGACCCCTGTCAAGTCTCCTCGCATTCGTCTCATTACCCGCTCCTGTCCTCTTGTCTAAATCTATCTCCACTTCTCTTACCTCTACTTCTCTCCTTTTTCCTCTCCTTTTTCTTATCCTCTCTACTTTTCACTTCTCCCCTCCCCTCCCCTCCCCTCCCCTCCCCTCCCCCTCCCCTCCCTCTCCCCTCCCCTCCCCTCCCCTCCCCCTCCCCTCCCCCTCCCCTCCCCCTCCCCCTCCCCTCGCCCCCCTCTCCTATCTTCTCTTCACCTCTTTTTGGTCAATTTATTCCAGCCACATGCCTCTTGAAATTAGAGTAGGATTGTCAAGGAAAAACAAGGGGGAAATGTGTTTTCGTAGGCAAACTGTAACGAAAGTTGTATGGGACAGGGAAAGGTCTCAAGACATTAGATTAATTATGTTATTCTCCCAGTTTAGAGCTGATCTCGATGTAGCCTCACATATGATTCATGATGACGTCGATTCTGCCCTGAACCTATTCACCCAGACCTTGAGAGCAAGCGCCAAGTGCATGTTTCGAGAGGTAAAAATAGGAAACGGTAGGGATGGGACCCAGACCAAGTGGTTTGACACAGACTGCCGAAACGCAAAACAAACTGCCTGGAATGCACTCTGGCAGTTCCGAAGAACTTGTTTTAGTGCAGACAATGATATTTATACACAGTCTAGAATTTACCAACAACTTACTAGAGAGAAGAAGATAAAGTATTATCAAGATTCATGTCAAAAGTTTATAAACAGTGTAAATACACCCTCTGCCTTCTAGTCTCTTGTACGACTTGCCTCAAGCAAAAAGAGAGATCAACCTATTATTGCTTTGCAAGACTGGGCAAACTACTTTGCAAGCTTGCTCAACTTGAACAAACCTGCCAGACTATAACAGGAAAACCTACATTGTCAGGATTGGGAATTGGATGCACCTATAGCGGAAGAGGAAGTTAGCCTCGTAATAGCCAAGCTCCGCCCTAAAAAAGCGCCAGGTATAGACGAAATCCCCGGGGATCTGTGGAAGTTAGCACACTCCATTGTTACTCCCTCTCTCACCTTTCTTTTTAATGTCCTGTTTGATAGACAATATTTTCCCCGCACCTGGAGAATGTCAATAATCTTCCCAATTTATAAAACGGGTGATAGACTCAAGCCGAAGAAATACCGCGGAATCTCATTATTATGCACTCTTAGCAAACTTTTCATGTCAATCCTCTCAAATCGCTTACAAAATTGGGCTGAATGGAAAAATAAGATTTCCCCTGAACAAGCGGGATTCCGAGAAGACCACTCAACAATCGACCATATACTCTATTGCCATAAAACATGTATACGGTAGTGGCCGAGGAAGACTGTATGTCGCTTTTGTCGACTATCAGACGACTATCAGAAGGCTTTTGATTCAGTGGACAGAGCTTGCTTATGGTATGTACTTGAGAAGTTGGGTATTTCGACCAAATTTTTGAAGATGCTCATGGCTGTGTATGAGGATGTGCGGGCATGTGTCAGATGGAATGATGCCTTGTCAGATCCATTCGACTGTATGATGGGAGTGAGGCAGGGGGCAGTTGAGTCCCCAATAATTTGTTGTCTGTATATGACGTATGTGGCTGACTATCTACGTAAGTATGGAAGACACGGTGTACAGTTATTGCCTGGATGGCAAGAAATATATTTCATTACATTTGCCTATGACATTGCGCTGTTGTCCACAACACCAGTAGACCTGCAGCGCCAAATAGACAACTTGAACCATGTTTCAGAGGAACTTGGTCTTCGGATAAACAAAGACAAGGCTAAGGTCATGGCTTTTAGGAGGGGGAGGGATTTCTTGCCCGAAGAGAATATTGGTCCGTTGGGGGTGTTGGCCTGGAAGTGGTAAACAGCTACAAGTATTTGGGCTTTCCATTTACCACTAAGCTATCGATAGCCACTGCCCTCAATAACCATGTTGTAAAAGCTATAAAAAAAAGTGTACAACTTTTAAAAACAATGTGGAATCTCCACACACTGAATGTACCTGTATTTGTTAGATTATTTGACGCCCAAGTGTTACCTACTCTTTTATATAGAGCAGAACTTTGGGGCACTGCCATAAGACACAATATGGAAAAGCATACCTTTCGCGTGCATACGACTTCTAAGTGTAAATATAAAATCGTCTAGTACAATGTGCAATGGGGAGTTGGGGAGACATCCACTGTTTTTAAAGACCATGACAAGGTGTGTTAAGTACTGGCTCAGAATATGTAAAATGCCTGACAACAGGCTACCCAAACAGGCTTACTGCATGTTGTCAGGTGCAAAACTCCCACAGGAATATGACTGGGCAAAATCTATAGAAGACTGTCTCTCAAGGGTAGGATTTGCGTATGTGTGGAAAAGTGGTGGCACAATTAATGAAAAAGCTTTTCTGCGATCTTTAAAGCAAAGGCTTCGTGACAGCTATCAGCAAGAATGGTCAAGTAAAATGGGTGACAGAGACCGATTTGCTATGTATAGAACCTTCAAAGACACGCTGATATGCGAAGATTGTTTAAGCCATATCACCATAAAGAAATTTAGAGACGTATTCATTTTATTCTGAATGCGTGCAAATGAATTAAAAACAATGTACATACAAGACAAGAAACGAACGCTGATAAGTTATGTCCATTCTGTAATGAAACCGAAGATGAAAAACATTCCATGCTACACTGTTCTATGTATACCAAAGTAAGAAAGAAATATATTTCTAGATATTTGACAAGACCGAGAAATAACACTGTCATACCTGATTGATGGACGAGACAAGGAGAGATATCGCAACGCAGCAATGCTTATTTATTACGGTCTAAAACTTCGAGAGCAGGAAATTATAAAAACATCTGACGTTAGAAGCGAAGAACTGCCATAAATAGGTACAATTAATATTTAATTTACTATGGGAACACGAGCAAATCTTTAATCTTCTCTGTGCTCTCGCTGTATATATGATCTCGACATTTTATAATGTGTACATTTTGCTAGATAATGTCACTGTTGGGACAACTTTACTAAACTTGAACATAGTCCTTGTAGTGGAATTTTTTACTTCATAAGAGGTGTTCAGCTGTTCACAATGTTAATAATGTTAAACTGCGAGCAGGCAATTGAATGGTTTTTATGCCCATGACATTATATCTCTGTGACTTCCAGTACCCGGTTCTGCAGGACTGAAATGTGTAACATTTGTATCTGTACATTAATGCCTTTTTTATCCCTTTAGCCAAGTGGTGGTACATGCATGTATATTTGAAACATATTATTTTGACGGGTCGTCGGCCGAAATAAAGATAATCAATCAATCAAAATCCTCTCTTCACCTCTCCTCTCTTCACCTCTCCTCTCCTCTCGTCACCTCTCCTCTCCTCTCCTCTCCTCTCCTCTCCTCTCCTCTCCTCTCCTCTCCTCTCCTCTCCTCTCCTCTCCTCTCCTCTCCTCTCCTCTCCTCTCCTCTCCTCTCCTCTCCTCACCTCTCCTCTCCTCTCTTCTTCTCTCCTCTCTTCACCTCTCCTCTCCTCTCTTCACCTCTCCTCTCCTTTCTCCTCCTTTTTTCTCTTCACCTCTCCTCTCTACTCTCCTCCCCTCCTCTCCTCTCCTCTCCTCTCCTCTCTTCTTCTCTCTTCTCCTCTTTTTACTGCTGTGTCTTATCCTAATGTCCCTTCTGATTCATGGAAACTCCAAACCTTGAACTGTTTTCTTGGATAGAGTTTCAGCTATAAAGTTGAATAACTTAGAATACACAGGGAGAATGCTTACGTAGGAAAAAGTATCAAACAAAGGAATGTATAGGTGGGGTTTTCCTCACACAGTAAAATTTAATGAAGAAATTATGTCGAAAGAAATTCATATTTCAGGAGAAAAGATAGCTTTGCCATTTACTCTTTTTTTCTCTCTCCAATGGTCTGTGGAAGCCGGGATTTCTTTACACGTCTGAGTATCTTGATTTTCTTTTCCAGGTCCAGGATTGGCTTTCATCGTCTTCCCTGATGTGGTGACCCGTCTCCCCATCTCTCCGATCTGGTCCTGTCTATTTTTCTTCATGCTTATTACCCTGGGAATGGGCAGTGAGGTGAGTTTATCAGCGTGCTTGATTCTGTCTGATCAACTAAGAAGAAATGGAAGTGTTATGAAGTGTGGTCCATCCAAGTTTTAACCTGCCATTGTTACTTCTTCACTTTGTGTTCACCACTAACAAAGAGTGCAGACATGGAGTAAGATGGGTGTGTATAGAGTCTAGCAACACTCAATAGAACCCTGACTTATGGTACTTTTTTAGCCTATATGCACTAGGAATGATGAAGTCGTATTCTCTGAGAAATAGTTCAAGGTGTCATATTCCCCTATTTTGATGTAGAAGAGTTCTACAATCATCATAGGTATGTGTAGTGTGTTGGAATTTTTAACTCACAAACTTCTGCTTGGAGAATTTTCCTTCATTCGTGTGAAAATCAGACAGAAAAGTCAAAGAATGTTTGGTGATCTTGTACTCTAGTGTGGTTGCAACTCTGCTCCCATCACATCTCAGGAATGCAATGAGTCGCATACGTCAGTGTTGACTTGAACCATCACTGATATGCTGTGTGCCCAGCTGGACTTTTTGTATAAAACATAAATATATGAATTTTGGCTTGAATCATTTTTACCCATAGGTGCCAAAGTTTACACATTAATCGCAGTTTCGATGACCTTCTACCCAGTTTGCACTGCTGGAGACGGTGATCACGGCCGTTCAGGATGCCTACCCCCATCTTCGCCAGAAGAAGACATGGGTTGTATTGGTCGTCTGCATTCTAGGCTTCATCGGTGGCCTGCCCATCTGCTGTGAGGTGAGTCTGCAGCCCCTTGGAATGTGAACTAGTCTGTTTGTTTTTCAGTACAGAGTCTGCGTTTGTGATTGGAACAGATCTGGGAGTGACTTCCTCAGGCTAGCCACACTAGTGGACTCGTCCGAAGAGAGAGGTGCGGAAAAGACAGCAAATATTCGGGGAGAAAAAAGAGATGTAAAAATGGCTCACAAAGGCGTTATTTGCCGGGTTTTGTCAGGAACATTACATTTGCAGCAGTTGGCAAGGCGATACGGCCACGTTACGAGCGTAAACGACCAGAATCAGATAATGTTGCCCGCCAGATGATGTGTTGCACCAGATTTGCTGTCCTTCCCGCATCTCTGTCCTCAGACAAGTCCGCTAGTGTTGCCGCCTGAGGAAGTCTATTCCAGATCTGGTGGCCAAGGCTTTAACATTTGCATCACTGAGTTATTCTCAGCCCATCCATTTGGGGGAGGAGGAGGAGGAGGTTTGTTCATGATATCGTTGTAGTGGTAATAAAAGATAGAGTAGTAGCAGTAATAGGGAGAGCAGCAGCTGCAGTAGTACGTGTAGTAACAGATGTAGCAGTGGTAGATACTGTAGCAGTAGTATTAGATGATGATGATGTAACAATGATGATGTGATGATGATGATGATGATGATGATGATGATGGTTACTTTTTTTCTCCTTGCAGGGTGGAATGTATATTCTGCAGCTGATGGATACGTATGCAGCCAGCTGGTCTGTCTTCCTCATGGCAGTACTAGAGTGCATCATCGTTGCCTGGATCTATGGTGGGTTTTCTCTCACTTTGCACACGAAGCGTTTGTAACTGAAAGCAGACGGGTTTCTCCACCCCATTACCAGTTTTTATCGAACCCCATACTTGCGTCTTTGTCCAAAAATCGTCACTGTAAAGGAACCTAGCTGAACAGGGGAGTGCCTCGGACCAGAAGCTGTCCTTTGCCCTTGAACAGTACAGCTAGTCGCAGGAATTTGAGTAAATGCGCTCGTGGCACTAGCAGACTACTGCAAAGACGAGACAGGATCATGGGGGACCCTGTAGTTAAGGTGTGGGTTAGAAGGATTTTGACTCTTTTACACTAACTTCATCTGTACTTTCATCTGCTAACCATGTATCCCTTTTTTAGTTTGTTACATTGATCTCTTAATTAAGTAACTGTGGGATATGCATAGCATTAGTTAATTGTTGCAATTTAATTAAAAGGATTTGATGTTTTAAAGTTTATTGATTGTCTCAGGGTTTGTAAAAGTGGTCATGAGAATTTGTCGTCGTCATGCACTGACACTGTTTTGACTGTTATGATGTAAATCTGGATAATCATGTGCTCTAGAATAAGCAAGCCATTCATGATAAGTATAGCATACGGTCAAAACTGCTTGATGCCCCCAAAGACACTGTTTGATGGCTCTCACAAAAGCCGGAACCCTTCAGTCTCTTGGCAACTGGGTTTTGGGGGCCTGCTCCAGTAGCTCAGCTAGGGGCGGTCCCAAGCAGCCGGAGGCTACCGCCGGGCCTGGGGACAGTGTCAGATCATTCACATCCATCCGTGAACAACCCTTGATGATCGAGCTTATCTCTCGTGCAACAACAAACTGGTCACCACACACACAATACTCAACCCCAAAATACATCACTACCTCCATCTCTGCCAATCAGAAGACAAAATCAACTCCTAGCCCTCATTTGCCATTTCATCTTCGTTGACAGGTGCGGACAAGTTCTTCGTGGATATTGAAATGATGATTGGGGTTCAGAGCAGGCATACGAAAAACTTCTTGAAGTTTTTCTGGAAATTCCTCACTCCTGCCACCCTTCTGGTAAGTGAAGCACCATTCTGACTGACGCCTGCCGTTCAGGCAAGCGTGCGAACAGATTGGACTGGGTTTGTCACTTGCACAGCAAAGTTAGAGGAAGGAGAGATTAGGCCACCATACTGTCTGTCTTAAAAATGGAAGTCGTTAACGATTACTCCAAACTCAGTTTTTAGTTTTCAGTTTGCCTTCCCTCTTCACGAATTAGTTCGCAGAAGCATAAATTTGGATGGCATATATTTCTCTTGTGGTAAATATGTGCAGCCTTGGGATTAGAGCACGTTTTAAACAATGGATTTTGTATATGCATTTTGGTTTTTAGAAAAGGATGATTGTGGATGTATTATACTTGGTGTGTGTGTGTGTGTGTGTGTGTGTGTGTGTGTGTGTGTGTGTGTGTGTGTGTGTGTGTGATTGTGTATGTGTGTGATTGTGTGTGTGTGTTTGTGTGTGTGTGTGTTTGTGTGTGTGTGTGTGTGTGCATGTGCGTTTGTGTGCATGTGTGTCTGCGTGTGCTCCACATGCGCATGTGAGTGACCAAGGAACAACTTGCCTGGAATCATCAGTGTGATAGAGTGCATGTGGAAAAGATATGCCATACACATACACCAAACTCAAGAGAACGGGAGTTACCATAACACATCACTTGAATTGTATCCTCTTTCCCCTGCAGTTTCTGCTGTTCTTCAACTGGATACAGTACACCCCCATGTCCTACGCTGGCAAAGTTTACCCCTTCTGGGCCAACATCATAGGATGGGCACTGGCCTTCATCCCCTTGGTTGCCATTGCCGTCATGAGCATCATCAAGATCAAGCAGGCACCCAAGGGGTTGACCATCCTGGAGGTCAGTTTTTGGGTGTAGTGTATACTGTATTGTATGTCGTATTGTATGTTGTACTGTATGTAGTTTCTTGCAAAGATATAGACTGCACAGGAAACTCTAAGCGTTGAAGAGTCAGGATGAAGGGTGATGGGACTTTGTTTCGAAGTCTCACTGATCAAACTGCACCAGACACGATTAATGAAACAAGGAAAATATTCTATGAGAGTCAGACTTCAAAGTACAATTGCAGAACCAAAACCCCGCAGACGGTGGTCAGAAACAGAATCAAGACTCTAGACAAGGAATGAAGTTGTGACTTCCTGGTTGAAAGTATCATTGACAGGTATCCAACTGATCAAAGTGCAACAGATTGATTGATTGATTTGATTGATTGCTTTATTGCAGCCTAAGGCTCATCAGGCATTTTAAAAACATACATGCTATGTACATTCTATTTAAAATGTATACTTTACACACTATCGATATGTGTAGCTTTTAAATCATTTTGTAACCCTCCTTAGGAATGGCTACAATACTAATGCAATTTAGTCTTGAATGACGGATTTAAAAAGGCGGTGTACACATTAGGAAATTGGCTTTACGCGTTTCTAAGTATAAACAATTTATACATGCAGTAATGGGAGGGACAATATTAATACGGTTGGGTAGCACGAGATGAACAACTCCTGACTATTTTTCTTTCAACGACAGATTTCTTGTTACCATTGCATGATATACGTACATTGCCACATCTCTGCTTCTTCAAGCGTCTTGTCCATTGACTAAGTAGCCATACCCATCCCTTGCTGTGGTGATGTACTTGGCAATATATTTTTCTCTTAAAGAGTTGTACATGGGACAGTGGATTCATTTTCTACTTGTTCTGGACAGAAAGGACACGATACATCAGCATTCTCCCTATAACGTCTTTCATTACTCCGTAGTTCGTTTATTCCCAAGCGGAATCTGATAAATGTGTCCCTAAATTTCTTAATATTGATATCGTTCAGGTAACTTTCTAACTGAAATGAGCGTTTCAAGGGTCTATAGAAGGCAAATCGATCTCCACTGCCGAGCTTCGCACACTGTTTTCAATACGCTTATTTCATTGGTACATCCTCCATTTGCCCAAACAAAATTATAACCTATTCTGGACAAGAATTCCTCAGTACCCCTAGCCCAGGTTAATTCTGTTGGCAGGCTGGTATTGATGAGCATCAGGTATGCTTTCTTGGGAAGTCTGTCTATTGGCATTTTGACAAGCTTAACACAATATCTTAATGCTCTCAGCAAAGCCATGACGGTAAGGGGATACCTTACAGTATCACCATAAATCATTGCATATGGTGATCTCGCGTCCAGTCAAATAAACCGTTTGCAAGTGAACATATGTGGGGTTTTTCTATGTCATCACACTTTTTAGCCCCCATATATCGACCCCATAAAAGAGGGCTGGTGTAACCTGAGAATCGAACAGCTTAAATAAAACGAAAGTGTTCAGACTACGCAAGCTCTTCATTGTCTTAAGCAACTGTATAACCTTCTGTTTTGCTCTGACTACTTGGTAATCTAATGCCACAGAGATAGAGAGTCAAACTCCAACAGAGAGTCTGAAAGAGTAGTGGATATTGTTAAAATCAGACACCAAAATTGATGAAAAGAACATGTAGAGTTTTAAATCAAAATTGGATATTTTTACTTGACATTAAATGCAAATCGCCAAGAATAACTACACAATAAGTACACAGTTCAAAAGGGCATGAACTTGTGTGTGTTTGTGTGTGTGTGTGTGCGTGCTTGCGTGCGTGCTTGCTTGCGTGCGTGCGTGCGTGCGTGCGTGTGTGTGTGTGTGTGTCTTTGTGTGAGTATGATGTTTCCCTCTGTATGTACTGGAATTAATTGTGAATATGTACAGAGGTGTGCATGATTGCGTGTCTAGAATGTGTGTCCGCTAGGGTGTTTGAGCTTGCAAGCAGCAAAGTGGTGAAAGTCTCACTACCCTGCCTGTCAAGAGCTTCCATTTCCTTTCAGACCTTGAGATTCCTTCTCAAACCCACCCCTGCTTGGGGACCTGCCCACAAGGTGCAAGAGATGGACCCCACTGACCCAGCCGAAAGCATGAGCAGCAAAATGATCAACAACCCCAACTTCTACACTCCAGAGACCAAGATATGAGACGGCCTTTCATAGTGCCAAGACTATTCCCAGCACATCTGTGTGTGGAACTGGACTGCAGAAGTGGGGGACAAGATGGGTTGTCTGATGCTGCTAAGATTAGTGAAGATTGCAGCCGTGATTTTTTGCCCTCGCACTCAACGGCCTCTATGTTTTCTCCATCATTTGATTGCCGTGTGCCTACCCTCCCCCCCCCCCCCCCCCCCCCCCCCCAAAAGCATGCCTGCCATTCAAACCGTGCACCAGTAAAAGCAATCCTGTTTATGTCCAGCTGTTCCTGAAATGTTGCAGACTTCGTTTGCTCATTTGTAAGGCGTACTGAGAAAGGAGGGGGTTTGTAAAACGTGGACTTGCATTAGTGTGGAGAAGTGCATTCTTTTACATTGTAAATAGTACACAGACTCGTTTGAGATAATTTGTTGCTTTTTGCTGTTGTTGTTGTTGTTGTTGTTGTTGTTGAGTTGTTTTTTAAAGAATTGAAAATTTAATGGCGATGGTTATTTTGTTTGACTTAGCATTTACAGAGGCTGAGTTGCTGTTGCTTAATATAAGTATGGGTTTCTGTATTAAATAGATTTATATTCTGTTAAGAATGGTTAAACTTTGTCTCTTCAGGCCATGAACACTTACAATCATAAGATTTTGTAATTGAAACGTTGTTGTACCTCTTCAGAAAAGGTGTGAATTTTATGTGCCATCACGGTATCTCTACAGTGGTTGAGCAAGACTTTGAAGTATTTGTACACAGAAATGATTGTTTAGAGATGAAGCAACTTTCTTTGCCTCCGAATGGTCTAGAGCATTTATGAATAGAATCTCAAATTTTACCTATGACTGAAATACATTCAAGTGCTATGGTTTTGTTCAGTCGTTTTTATTCGATGTATCATTCCCCAGCCTAATAAAATTTGTGCAGTTTCAGGCAACAATTACCATGTTGATAAAAGTTGAAAATTTTATCTGAAAAGAACATTTTGCATTCTTTCAGGAGAAGCGTTTTTACTCTAATTTTAATTTCATTATTATAATATTCATGTCGTTTAGAGATGAAGCAACTTTCTTTGCCTCCGAATGGTCTAGAGCATTTATGAATAGAATCTCAAATTTTACCTATGACTGAAATACATTCAAGTGCCATGGTTTTGTTCAGTCGTTTTTATTGGATGTATCATTTCCCAGCCTAATAAAATTTGTGCAGTTTCAGGCAACAATTACCATGTTGATAAAAGTTGAAAATTTTATCTGAAGAGAACATTTTGCATTCTTTCAGGAGAAGCGTTTTTACTCTAGTTTTAATTTCATTATTATAATATTCATGTCATGAGCATCCTGTAAATGTACCATCATTATGTCATTCAATATGTGAAATAGTCATGTCGTGATTGATACACCTACTTTTGTTGAGTTTTTTAAACAAGATCCACAATGCCAAAGATACAATCGCTAGAAGTAAAGAATGGAAAATACAGTTTTGAATGAAAAGTTGTGGTCCCACTGAATTTGTTTCCATCAGTGAATGAATTAAATAATGGTCAGTTTGTAATGTGTTTAATAAGCGCTTAATTAACCTGCATGCTAGCTTGTGGGGCTTTCTTCCTAAAATCGATTCTTGGGATAATGTTTTTTCTGAAATGTTATAATTTGTATTTGGATCAGGGTATTGTGTATTATCTCCTGTTGCTTCTTGTATCCTTTCTTTAAAGTTTTCCTTGCAAAATATGTTGTGTGGCTTGAATTATATTCAAAAAATCAATATTAAAAAAAAAGAGAAAAGAACAACCCCCCACCCGCACCCACACCCCCAAAAAAAAAAAAATAAATAAATACATAAATAAATAAATAAATAAATAAATGTATAAGCCGAGAAAAGGAACGAAACCAACAACAGAACAAAGAGTGTTGTGACCTAAAAAATTATTTGCATAATGTAAATAGCTTCCCCATGTCTGTATACTGATGGTTGCACCAACATCGAGCAAAACTTTCGTTGATCATCAACGTTTGTTTCATTTTTAGAGTGCTTTTCAACATCAAGTTCTTCCAAGGTCTATTCCGTATGTGTTTCTTTCATGATTACTTGCAGTTTGTCTGAAACTGCATGCTATCTCAATTTACCAGTGATACATCTCGCCAATGTGCAAGTCCCTGTGATTCTCACTTCGATTTGACTCTCAGCCATATAGCAACGTTTAAACAGCTCTGATTGAGAGGAGAATGATGGTGGTAGTGTAGGTGGAAGTGGAGACGCTGATAATGAAGATGATGATGCTGATTTTGATGATAGTTTAAAGTTTGTATGTGATGATAATGATAATTGTTACAAAAACGAAGCCTGTATGATTCTAGAGGACCTCTTGTTTATTGTTTGGACATCTCTTAATGCGCCCATATTTTGAACCATTAAATATAAGATAGGATTTTAAAAGAAACAAATCGAAAATATGTTTCTCTAGAACAATAATTATTTTAGGAAGAATGTATGTTTGGCTGAAAAGCAAAGTCTGAATGATGCAGTATTCGTTACTATTATGTTGACTCTAGAATATGAATCATTGAACGAGTAATCCAGATTTCTTTAGAGAAAAATAACGCTGAAGGTTATGCTTGATCTAAGAAGTACATGTATCAAGACAGTTTGTGAGGGCAGTCTTTGACCTGTGGCAGAAACATCTAAGCCACCACAAACAATGAAAATTCTGTGAATTGATGTGCTTCTGTGAGAATTTAGCACACTACAGTTGTTGAATCTTGAATCACATGCAGACTGAATCTGTTACAAGTATGACCCTTGATTCTTTCATTTACTGTTACAAAGATTGCTGGGGGTGGGGGTTTATAATCATAGTGTGTTATAGAAGCAAAGGTTTTTTATTAATCAATATACATAGATGTTTTTACATATGTATACGGTGAGTGTTTATTTTAATTTTTCTCTCAGCACTGACTTTGTGATTTCTGCTGTACCTGTGATGAGAATTAGTAGTACTTGAACTCATGGAAACTGTAGCCCGGAGCTCCTGTGGGAATACATGCCTGTATAGATCAATGCATGTGATGTAACATGTTGAGTTGACCCATGTGATTACCAGTACCTAGTACTCATATCAGTCCAAAACTGGCAGCTTGCGAAGTGTTTGATGAAAGTTGATTATGCACGATGTTTCCAAATGTAGGGTGGTATGATATCGCCCCAGTTTTCTGTTTTTAATTTGAGGTCGTTATATGATCGGTCCTCCCGAAATGAGCCGCTCGGATACTGTTCGTGATTATAAAATGTTTGTGTCAATGTAAAATGATATTAAAAGTATTTAGATAATTATGTGCAGTGGTTACAATGATAGTTTGAATACGTATGTACCAAACAAGAGCTTTTGAAGAAAACGTCTTTTCAAATGTGAGTTGCATTTTGCATAGCAGTAGGTAGTTGTAGGCCTAATCAAGCTACAGAAATGAATTATGGCCCAGAGCTAATTCTTACATAAAATTATATTCCTCGACGGCCATTAAAAATTAGCAACTCATTTGGATGAAAGCCCGTGGCGTGTAACCAAAACAAATACTTGACCGAGCTGTTCGCGTGTGCGACAGGGGCGACGTGGGGACAAGGTGGGATGTTACGCAATCGGGCGAAGTGTTGTCCTCTCTGAAATTGCAGTGCCCATCTAAAGATGTCAGTAATAATCATTTAGCGGTATAATTGAAGTCGAGAACGTAGGAATAGTTCAGCTTTCTGAATCGATTTAAATTTCAAACTCGCTGGAGTGATCCCCTTGGATGAATTTTCGGCCGCATGCATCTCAATTTGAACGATTCAGTTTCGGAGGACTGGTCACATATTCCCTCAAAATGATAAATCGAGTCGCTGCTTACAAGGGCTTCCTATACGAATGTAGGTACAGCAGCACAGTGAAAGAGTCTGCTCCATCTGAGCTGTGTGTCAGCTTGTGCGGTAAGTGATTTGACTGCTGACACTTGTCCTGACTCCATGCTTCGGTGAATGAAAAGCACACTATTATTCGTGAATGGTTCATGCCTCTTGTTTCGTTTGACCAGGGAAGTCATGACAAACGCGGCCAAAGTTTTCTCGCAACATGAATCTCATTATGTATACACTGTAATTTTAAAGTGTCTTTTTGCACAATGTGCAGATCCTTCCGTTTGACATAATACTTTTGCAATGACGATTTTGTATGTGGTATTTACAAATAGATGTGCTAGAAGTATTATTCAGATCGTATAGACCTTCCCTGATTTCATGAGACATTCTTTAGAGTCTGGCTGGCACCAGCTGCGATTCTCTTTGGTATCCACGGCTGAGCTACTGGAGCAGGCCCCAAAAGCACCTTAGCTGTGGTTTGCAGGGGGGGTTTAAGGCAGCCACCATAAGTTAATCTTCTGTGTCTTAAATATAGAATGTCTGGCTATGATAAATGCATCCATTATGATTCCTGACTCGTCTACAGTCGTAGATTTGTAGCCAAAGAAGCATTCCCTCTTGATGCAAGAAGCTGTTATGTGGTGTTTTGTACCATCGTGGTAGGTGTGTTTTCTCAGATGTATACACATGTGCGAGTAGAATGTGTGTCTGTTTCTCACATAGTAACCCACTATTTTTAATCATGTAATGTAAATAATGTTATGTACTCCTAATTTGGCTCAGTCTTTCGATGTATGAGTGAAAATTGTAGAGTACAACATTACCAAAATACATCTACAAGTCTCTCTTTTCCTTTGTTTTGTTAAGAATCGGTCACTTTTCTTCCTGAAATGACCCTTGAACTCAAGTAGAGTTCTGGTACATGCCAAACAAGACGTCCATCGATAATCACCACAGCGATATGAATGGTGTTTACTCTAGTGCTGATGAGGACAGACGCGCTCAGCTACCTCTGTCGCAGAACGTTTTCGAAGTCGCACGGCCCAGGCATTATCCTTGGGATGGGGGAATCACCACCCTGTGTGTATTGCCGATAAAACACGTAATAGTCTAGGACTCGCATAATTCTCGTCGTGAGTGTCATTCATTGCATGAAAACAGACATATCGAAAGTATATCGGCACGATGAAGTAATATTCATAACAACCCAACATGGAACTCTGTCCAGCTTCGCACATCTCTTTACTCGGTCGTCAAATCCTGCAAGACAGGACTTGCGAGCAGTTGACTGGCTGGGTAAGAATCTGAATGTTTTTCTAGTCTTGTTGAGTCATCGTCTGTCAGTTGCTATGGTATTCATTTCGCGTATTTCATATTTATTGGGGAATGTTTCTTGCTTAAAATTCGAGCAACCCGAAGAATTTGCTGTGGCTGTGCCAGCAGAAATTAAAGACGCTTGCTGCCCAAAATAAGAGGCTTGTCTCCATCCCACGATTGTTGAATGATGGTTTCCATGTTCGTTGGAAAATGGTTTCCATGTTGGGAGAAAGATGGTGTCCGTGGCGGCTTCCGTGTTCGAAGAAAGATGGCGTCCGTGTTTGGAGAAAGGTTGTCTGGTGAATTATTTATCATCTGCAGTCGAAGCGAAATATCCGCTGGGTATGATTTTTAATATTCAACTTAGATAGTGATCTACTCTTACTCCAAAGACTTAACAGCAGTCTGTTGTAGAACAGTAGTAATGAAGGAAACATTTTTTTGGTTCTGTAACCCATGTTCTGCAACCCATGTTCTGCTGAGCCGCTCTGTGGGACATCCGAAGGCCATTTACTGTAGCTTTGATTGCTTTTCCTTCTCTTGTTCCCGTCTATGTAGTGCCTGTGTGACCTACTAGTGCCTTCCTTCTCTGCGCGATTTTCACTTTTTCAACCAAATACAACGATTGAATGTGAATGGTTTCTCTTTCTCTTGGACACGTGTACTTCCATGGAGCTATTGGTCTGTACGAACTGCTATGGGTGAATAAAAGGGGAAAGTGAGAAAACCAATGTGTCCTCTTTATTGATTGTGTGTGCCGTTTGTGTTGTGCGTGCGTGTGAGTGTGTGTGCGTGCGTGTGTGCAAATACTTACATGAATAGAAAGGTGGTGTTATATTTTGGTGGTGGTGGTGGTAAGATGACAATGACAGTTTGTGCAAAGAATGACGGGTGGCAAAAGCATTGGGAGTGATTCTGTGTAGAGAAAATGCAGCGAAAACATTTTGTGCAGTGAATATCAGCGGTACTATCTGTGTGTGTGTGTGTGTGTGTGTGTGTGTGTGTGTGTGTACAGAATGGCAAATACAGTAATCTGGGAACACCGTCTCTTCGTGGCAGATTTCATCCAGACGGAAGTTCTGCATTGCCGTGGGAATTGGCTCAAATGAAAACGCATAAAATGCTCAACAGTTATCCTGGACGTGTGGAGGATTTGTGATGGTGTGGCATTGAGGCATGATGGTAGCAGGGCGCAGATATGAGACAAATCGTACTTGCTTTCCACAACTTTATTCATCCATGGGTACAGGAGCCCCTGGCTGGTCCGAGGCCTGATGATAATCGCCTGGACCAACCCAAGACCATGGTCACTGATCTCTCCCCCCTGATGGTATGGGGTCTCTCTGTAGAGACTGCTGGTGAGCTCTCTCTCGACCTGCTGACAGCCCCTCCTTATCAACGCACGGACCCCAGGGGAGCCAGGCTTGAAATCAGCAGTGGTGGATTTCAGCCTGTCTTGGGGTTGTGCTTTCCTAGTGATATAAAAAGGCTCATTGCTGCCTTATACTTACTTGAAATTATTCAAACCAAGTGTTGCCTTGATAGGCATAACAAAGTCAACCGAATGAATATTGCACCATTGCAATCAGATGCCTTAATTCAGGGCCGGATCTAGGGGGGGTGCTGGGGGTGCTCGAGCACCCCCCCCCCAAAAAAAAAAACAACAAAAAAAAATACCTCCGTGGCAGCGGGGAACGTTGGGGGAAGGAGGGAGGGGGGGGGGGTGGGTTGCTCAAATATGTTGAATCGACTTCCCCCTCCATCGGATATCGGCACACTTTGCTTGGTAGCAGAGACAGTATAGTTAGTAAAAAGCTTGGGAAGGAGGGGGGGGGGGGGGGGGGCTAAAAGATGCTGGCCCAGATGCTGTACTACTCTCCACTTGGTAAAAGCACACTCTACTTGGCAGCCAAGGTAGCTGAGGAGGGAGGGGGGGGGGGGGGGTGCTGCTATAATTAAGATGCCTTCCTTTTGCTACTCGCACAGACAATCAAACCCGGGCAGAGACAGGAAGAATCTGTGACCAAACAAAAACTCTTGGAAATGACCGCACTGCCAGATTGCACAGATTTGCACCATTTTTCTCAAAATTTTCCGGGGGGCATGCCCCCGGAACCCCCCTAGAGGGGCGTTGCCTGCTTCGCAGGCACGCACTCGTGGCTTCGCCACTTCGATGAGAAGACCCTAAAACAATTTTAAGCACCCCCCCTCAAAAAACTGTTGATCCGGCCCTGTTAATTTAGAGAAAGTATCAAATTTGTCTCTAGATTCTAACAATTTGTGAATAGCCGCGCGAACGGTAGAGGGGAGCTGTCAGAGGTCACATGTCAAGTTCAATTAACAAACAGATAAGGGAAGGCGCACTGGGACCCTCCCAGGCTGACAAGATACATGGTAGGCTGTTCTTACAACATATATAGAACATGGCCGTCTGTGACGCAGGATACATGATACTGGGATACAGGGAGGGGGAGAGGGGAAAGAGGCTGACAGTGCTTGGCTGGGGCCAGCGCTTTGACCAGGCAAAAGGGAGGAGGGGGAGGAGAGAGAGAGGGCGAGAGAGAGAGAGAAAGAGAGAGGAGAGAGAGAGAGAGTCCATGTAAAACTTTGGGCTTCACTTCACTCGGCCACACCTTTTTGAGCGCATTCTAGAGAGAACACTTCTGCCCTTGCGCGCCCGCTGGCTCGCATGTGAATGCATGTTTGATTCATACATTGCAGGTGTCTGTGTGTGTGTGTGCGACTCATTAGTTTGTGCATGCTATTTCATCTAGATCAATCTTTCAACATATTTCTGCCACTGGTACTCATTTCACAACAACAGACACTACATTTAGTCCACAATACCATTTTCGTCGATGTTCTGTACAGCAAGCACTCTCGTTGTACTTTTCTGCACAAAACGTTTCATACACCATCATGTACACAAGATGTCACATCATGTCACCGCCAGTCTGTGTTCTTTCTAGAATGTGCTCAAAAAGGCAATCCCTTTTACAAATCCTCCACACGTCCAGGATAACTGTTGAGCATTTTATGCGTTTTCATCTGAGCCAATTCCCACGGCAATGCAGAACTTCCGTCTGGATGAAATCTGCCACGAAGAGACGGTGTTCCCAGATTTCTCAACTGTCAGCGGCATGCACTTGGCGAATGAGAGAGAAGGTACGGGCATCGTTACCAGACGACCCGGCGATATATACTTTAGAAATGATCCCTAAAAGCGAATGAGAGAGAGAGAGATAGAGAGACAGAGACAGAGAGAAAGAGAGAGACGGACGGACAGACAGGCAGGCAGACAGACATACAGGCAGACATACAGAGAGAGAGAGAGAGAGAGAGAGCGAGGCAGAGAGAGTCATAGACGCACAAGGAGAGAGAGAGAGACAGAGAGAGAGAGAGATAGACAGAGAGAGAGACGGACGGACAGACAGACAGGCAGACACTCAGAGAGATAGAAAGGCAGAGAGAGAGAGAGAGAGACGGACAGACGGATGGAAGACAGACAGACAGAGATAGAGTCAGAGACACACACATACAGAGAGAGAAAGAAAGAGAGAGAGAGAGAGAGAGAGAGAGAGAGAGAGACGGATGGACAGACAGACAGACAGACAATCAGACAGTCATACAGGCAGAGAGAGAGACAGTGAGACAGACAGAGACAGGGAGAGACAGACAGAAAAAGAGACAGACAGAGATAGAGAGACAGAGAGAGAGACACAGATAGAGAGACACAGACAGACAGACAGAGACAGACAGAGAGACAGACAGAGACAACGAACGAACGAACGAACGAACGAAGGAATGGATTTATTGAATAGGCCACCGGCCCCTTTCAAGAATACAATGTAAGTACAAGTCAAAACATTTCAAATATACAGTGTCAATACATTTCTAATGGACAGTGTCAATTCTTACGAGAAAATTACTTAACAAATATAAAGCTGTCCCGCTCCGCAGACTCAAGCGCATCCTGTCTACGTTTAAATGCCTTATACAAAAACATACTAGTTGTTCTTATTGTCTTCTTGTGTTTACTGGACATTAGGCGTTTTACCGCTTCATCGACGTTCGAATCTAAAGAAACAAATAAGAAACGTTCCCTTAAATCGTGTAATGTAGGGCAATAGAGTAGAAAATGAGTCTCTGTTTCTTCTCTTTCTCTGCAGAGCGGACACAAATTAATGCCATCACCTGTCGTGTATCTGTATTTGTGACTGAATAAATCCGTAATTCCCATCCTGAAACGTATATAAATATCTCTAAATACTTTTTATCTATATCGTATAGGTACTGTTCGGTTCCAAAAGATATTTTGAAGAGTCTATAAAAAGAATATCTACTACTATGCCGTACTCGCATTTCCACTAGTCAGTACACAATCTGCTAATGAGTCTTTCCTCTGATGTTTTTCAGAAAATGCTGTCTCATTGGTAACCAGCTGAGTTTGGTTTCGATTTTTCGGTGTACACAGCATCATCTGATAAACTCTAAAGGGTAACCTACTTTCGTCCATCTTCAAGATTTTAAGCCAGTACTTGATACTACGTAACTTGGCATTGATAGACAGAGGAAAACGCCCAGTGTCTCCATAGATCATATCATTAGGGGTTCGTGAAGAAACGTTAAGGAAACTTTTCAGAGCCTGTAGATGTACATTTACTACCGCGCAGGCAGCTAATCACTTTCCCTTCCCCAGTATTCAGGGCTCCATCATCAAAAGGAATCGGCTTGAATTCTGTGTCATCAAGCAAATTAAAATAACCATCTGGTGTCTACCGGTGAAATCTTCATCTCAATGTGTCGTAATCAAACACGGAAAAAGTAGCAGCCCCCTGTTCGCCCCCTCTTGCTCTCTTGGCTAGCCAAAATCATTCTGTGTCTCTTCACCTAGTCTGTATACAACTACTTTCGTTTTGACAGAGAGAGACAGAGAGAGAGAGAGCAGAGAGAGACAGATAGAAAGAGAAAGATAGAAAGAGACAGATAGAAAGTGAGACAGATATATATATATATATATATATAGAGAGAGAGAGAGAGAGAGACAGATTGAGAGAGAGACGAGACGACGATCGAGGAGCCCGATGACCGAAGGAGAGAGAGAGAGAGAGAGAGGAAAGGGAGAGGAGCTGGGAACAGGTTACCTGCAGAGCGAGGGCTTGGAGGCAACACGAGAAGGTCGAAGAAGTAGTTGAGGCAGGAAGAGTGTGAAAAACGTAGAGGATGGAACGACAGCTGGAATG
>JAWQFJ010001860.1:76491-88991 GCA_034096865.1 Theodoxus fluviatilis | reverse complement strand
AAATGTTCAACTGTCCGAATGCGTTTGGCTGTGCATCAATCTGAGTAGCGTCAACCTATGTGTGCATATATATATATTATAATATATATTGTGTGTGTAGTGTAGTGTGTGTGTGGTGAGAGAGAGAGAGAGAGAGAGGGAGAGAGAGAGAGAGAGAGAGAGAGAGAGAGAGAGAGAGAGAGAGGAGAGAGGGGGGAAGAGAGAGAGAGAGAGAGAGGAGAGAGAGAGCGTGAGAAAGAGTGAGAGCGTGAGAAAGAGAGGGAGAGAGAGAGAGAGAGAGAGAGAGAGAGAGAGAGAGAGAGAGAGAGAGAGAGAGAGAGAGAGAGACCACAACTATCTGCATGTATAATGCGTTTCAGTGCGCGTCTTAGAGCAAATATTCGTGTACGCGTGGAGGAATGGGAAAACATGTCAAAATGGATCAAAATGCTGCATACTTCTCTATGTGACCCTATGCAGTAAGCGACTTCCAACGCATCTGTGCAGTATGACTGATTGATGGCGCACTTAGACCAAAGACACATGTCAGGGAAGCAACATGCCTACAGGCACTTCGGAGCTTTGATGTGTTGGCCTCCGTGATGTCAAAGTTCGCCAATCTCGTGGATGACTGATGAAACTGGTGACAGCTATTCATTCTCTACAAAAGAGGAATATGTATCATCACATTTGCATAATCCATGAATGTTTTGGTCATGCATTGTATTCATCAGACGATGTTAAATTTCAAGGTGCATAGAGTGATTCATCAGTTTATTTAATTTACATTTTGAACAATGGGTCACTATTTCATCCCAAAGTATCAAGCGATATTAACACAGTCAACTAGATGAAATTGATGTATGAATTTAAAACTGCATAATTGAGAACATTCTAACTACAACACTCTTTTTCTCAATAGAGAGCAACTAGAACTTACTAAGTGCAAGATGTCGACAGTTCAAACATCTACTACAGCGCACTCTAAGAGCGCAAACCTCCACCAAGTACGCCGCCATTTCCCTTCCACGGCATGTATTGTGTAGTTCATGTTAGTTTCTGCTGGAGGTTTCTGACTGCCGAACGCAAACTCTGACGTCATCATTTGTTTGACGTCATCATTTTCTAAGGAGTGATAACATTTCTCTGTTTACTGTTGTAATTCATTTAACAAATAACACATAACCTCCAAAGTTAACGTATTGTTCCTTATATGAAACCCAGTCCTTGCTCCAAATTTCATTCGAATCCGTTTCAAACTGTTAGAGTTATTTTGCCGAATAACTCACAAACTCAAGAACGAACCGAGGGAAGAACATTGCCACTTCGGTGGCGGTAACAACAGATATCATGCTTAGGCTTTGTCGCTTTCCAACCTATTTACAAGGAGTGCAGCAGGACGAATTCATGCCACCAGATGTGGACTTGTTGACGGAGGGGTTACCATCGTACCTAGAGCTGGAGGTTCTGGCATGTTCTCCTGGGAGCGTCTTGTCTCCACGAATTGCCACGACGTAGACAGGCGCGCTCGCACACAGCGGGTGGCACACGTGTTGCGATCTGCAGCCCAAATTCGAAAAAGTCGACTTGTCAGAACTAAGCAGGAATGTTTGAAGTGTGGAATCTATCCCAGGTGGGAGGACTTGAAATGAACCTCGCTTTGATAGACAGCTTTGGATTACAGTGGATTGGGTTACGAACTATGTCGCGAGGTGTTGCAGTTGTTGTTGTTGTCGTTGTTGTTGTTGTTGTTGTCTGTGGTGCTGTTGCCTATGAGTCATTTTGAGGTGAGTGTTTCCCTGATGTTTTACTGTTGCTTGAATATGCCGAAGTGCAGGAACGATTCTTTCCCTATATTCATATAATGTTTCGACGCGTGCCTTCACGCATACGCATACATTCGTGCGCGCAGGCAAACCCCCCCCCCCCAACATACACACAGTGAGACAGACAGACAGACAGACAGACAGACAGACAGACAGACAGACAGACAGACAGGCAGGCGGGCGGGCAGGCAGGTTCCTAGGCAGCCAGAGAGAGAGAGAGAGAGAGAGAGAGAGAGAGAGAGAGAGAGAGAGAGAGAGAGAGAGAGAGAGAGAGAGAGAGAGAGAAAGGAGGGGGGAAGGAGGGGGCTATCACGAACGAGTGCGTTTTAGTCATTTTTGTGATACAATGTTTCATTCAAACTGGTCTAAGCACGTTCGCGCGCGCGCGCGCGTGTGTGTCTGTGCGTGCATGCATGCGTTTTGGTACAAATTGTGTGTGTGTGTGTTTGTGTGTGAGTGCGCGCGCGTGTGTGTGCGTCTGTGTGCGTGCGTGTGCGTGTGAGTGCGTGTGTGTGTGTGTGTGTGTGTGTGTGTGTGTGTGTGTGAGTATTAATAGGCAAACGCCTGTGTTTACTTATGTGCGTGTCCTTGCGAGAAAGAAGTATGATAGGTTTTCATATCTGCCTTGTGTGAGTGCTTTCCACTTTGCTATAGTATATTCATTCTTCCATTCATATTATACGCAGCAGTTTCCCACCCCTTTACCTCATACCTTTACCTCATCCGTTCACCTCATCCCTTTACCTCACCCCTTCACCTCATCCCTTCACCTCATCCCTTCACCTCATCCCTTCACCTCACCCTTTACCTCATCCCCTTACCTCATCCCTTTACCTCATCCCTTTACCTCACCCCTTCACCTCATCCCTTCGCCTCATCCCTTCACCTCACCCTTCACCTCACCCTTTACCTCATCCCTTCACCTCATCCCTTCACCTCATCCCTTCACCTCATCCCTTCACCTCACCCTTTACCTCATCCCCTTACCTCATCCCTTTACCTCATCCCTTTACCTCATCCCTTTACCTCATCCCTTTACCTCACCCTTTTATATCATCCCTTTACCTCACCCCTTTACCTCATTGCTTTACCTCACGCCTTTATCTCATCCCTTTACCTCATCCCTTTACCTCATCCCCTCACCTCACCACTTTACCTCATCCCTTTACCTCATCCATTTGCCTCATCCATTTACCTCATCCCTTTACCTCATCCATTTGCCTCATCCCTTTACTTCACCCCTTTACCTCGCCTCTTTACCTCATCCCTTTATATCGTCCCTTTACCTCATTCCTGTACCTCATCCCTTTACCTCATCCCTTTACCTCATCCCTTTACCTCATCCCTTTACCTCATCCCTTTACCTCATCCCTTTACCTCACCCCTTTACCTCATCCTTTTACCTCATCCCTTTACCTCATCCCTTTACCTCATCCCTTATACCTCATCTCGTTATAGCATCCCTTTACCACATCCCTTTACCTCATCCCTTTACCTCACGCCTTTACCTAACCCCTTTACATCACCCCTTTACCTCATCCCTTTACCTCATCCATTCACCTCACCCCTTTATCTCATCCCTTTACCTCATCCCTTTATCTCATCCCTTTACCTCATGAATTCACCTCATCCCTTTATCTCATCCCTTCACCGCATCCCTTTACCTCATCCCTTTACCTCACCCCTTTATATCATCCCTTCACCTCATCCCTTCACCTCATCCCTTTACCTCACCCCTTTATCTCATCTCTTTACCTCATCTCTTTACCTCACCCCTTTATCTCATCTCTTTACCTCATCTCTTTACCTCACCCCTTCACCTCACCTCTTTACCTCATCCCTTTATCTCATCCCTTTACCTCATCCCTGTACCTCACCCCTTTATCTCATCTCTTTACCTCATCTCTTTACCTCACCCCTTCACCTCATCCCTTTACCTCATCCCTTTATCTCATCCCTTTACCTCATCCCTGTACCTCATCCCTTTATCTCATCCCTGTACCTCATCCATTTACCTCATCCCTTTACCTCATCCCTTTATCTCATCCCTTTACCTCATCCCTTTACCTCATCCCTTTACCTCATCTCTTTACCTCATTACATTGACCAGTGTGGCTAGTCACCCGAGGTCGATTTCAGCTGCATTGCCCGAGGCATGTGTGAGGTGCGTGAACATTCTGGCCACGCTCATTAACCACTTGACGGATATAAACTGCCATCAGTTCCACACGACTGAACAGCATGCTTTGTTGCCTGTCTGACCTCCTGTCATCTTCGGGCAGTTTACGTGACCCCATCGAGGAGATGCAACACGAGAGGACGTCACTGAGGTGTCGATTCTTCCTGAGGCTGTTGTCTGCAAAGTGTCGTTCCCTTCTCATTCCGCATGCATATAATGTAGTCCAAGAATGAGATGAACGTCAACAGACAGTTAGGTAGGTCTGCAACTGTTCACCCCCCGCAGAGCGGGAGTGGAGGATGAAGTGACTGGAATGATGTAGAGTAGGAGGAAGTGAAGGAGAGTGAGGACAAGTGGAACCTAGCAATGCCGGAACAAGAACAATATGTGCAGGAAGATCCAGAATTGCAGGAGCAGGATGCAAACAAGCAGGAGAGGATTTTCAGGAAGAAAAGGAAACAGAGAAACAGGAGGAAAAGGAGTAGGAGGAGGAAGAGAAAAGTAAAGGAGAAGAAGGATGAGCAGCAGCAGCAGCAGAAGAGGGTAGAGCAAAGAAAGGATGAAAACTGTAAAAAAGATGGGGAGGGGGGGGCAAATTCTGCCCTGTGTCCAATTCTACTAATTATGTGTTTAGGCAGAAAATTTCTGTGCGCGTCTTCTCCTTGCATTCTCATCTTTGACCCATATCAATTATTTTAGATGGACCGGTAATTAACATAAAATATTTGCTAAATTGCCTTGAGCCTGATTCTTATTATTCTTATCGCAGTATTCGGCAGTAGGGTTTGTCGTATAATGACAACACCTGTTGCCCTTAGGTACGGGGAAAATTTCAATTTGATTACGTATTTCTTAAGGGCGATTGGTTAGGTATCATAACCCCTCCCCCTTCTCATCACCGTCCCCTCCCCCATTTGACATGTAACAGGAAAATTTCATGACAACACCCCGCCACCACACCACCCTCCTTGCAATACATACAAATTGCAACAAACCTAGATATGTTGTTTTTGTTGTGATACCGATAATGTTCGTCCTTTTATGTGGCACCGTTAGCGTTTGCAAACTACTGCCGAGGCAGAATCTCTCTGGGAATGGCGGACGAGGAGTAGATCGTCCACCCTGGCACGATGATGAGGATCCCACGCCTACAGATGCCCTCCGGTGGCACATGGTGCTGCTTGGGGTCGCCCGTGGTGGAGCTACTGGAGTAAGTCCCCGAAAGCTCCGTGACCACGGGTTCCAACTGAAGATGGGGACATCTGGAGGCAGCTGTCGTATGTGATTCTCAGTAATGGAGGACCCAGTGCTCAGCCAGGCTTGTGTTCAAGAGCGTCTTAACGACGCCATAGTCCAAGGATACCGCACTGCTTAACATCGGTCATCAATACTGACCGTCCCTGGTCTAGATGAATACAAATATGGGGTCTAGTGGGAAAATTTTGCTTGCGAAATGCGTTATAAATAGTCATCTGGGACGACACTGATTTATTGTTTTGGAGATGATCTATGTATAGGTACGGTGGCAGTGTATTCCTACCATGCATTCTGCAAGTCACTGTTCTGCCCATGAAACTGCCAGCCGCGGCAAATTACTTTGTTGTTAACGACGCGCCGTAGAATGGGGGCCGTAGTTACAAAGTGAAGGCTTCTGCCAATCTTGAGTATCAGAGTGATTCAAAGAAAACATACGACCATAGCGGTTCGCTGCTCTCCTCATCGTCAGCTGGAAGCCCTGGCTGCTGGGCTTACGGGGCCTGCTCCAGTAGTTAAGCCAGGGGTGGCCCCAATCAGCCATTCTGGCAACTGGAAGGCATGAGGACTGCAATAGGTCATCCAAACCTAGCGGTATCTCTCCAAATCCACAGGGATGCGGTCTCTGCTTCAGCCTGGAGCTCCCCTGCCAGCCTAGTCACTGCGGGAGACAGCTCCTGGTTCGCTGAGGAACCTTATGACCGAGCCAGTGACAAAGCCCCTACTTCCAGCCTCAAAAGGCAGTGTCCGGCAACTCCATCCTCGTCATTGGCGATGGTCCTGCAAGGAAGTTACGTTTACCTCGATAAGAAACCCAAGGGCAGTTGAAATCTCGTTGCATTCGGTCACCTGCTAAAATGTTGACAAAAATGAAAACGAAGATATCGATTAAGGTTGAGAGGCAAGAAAAAGGACAAAAGATTAAAAACTGAATAGGAATGAAATATTTCACAGTTAACATCAGTGTATTCTTACGGCAAAGGTGTTATAAACCCAATGGTTGCCTATGGAGTTTTATCTGAGTGATGTCCTATGAATGCAATCAGCTGGAAAATCGAGCTTTGCTTTCCCGAGCACTTCATCATTTCACTCTGAAGCCGTTTGAGCCTCATTCAACGCCTCCAGGACAAAATTGGAAGTTACGTGCATCGTGCCAGCATCGTGTTCCTTGGTGCTTGCTGTTCATGCAAAGAAACACGCCCTGTTGTTTTGCACTCATGACAGCCCTTCCATGCTGTCACATAATGCACAGTTCTTCTTCCACGGCCCGTGCTGTTCCTCGCTAAGTGCAAGCTAACCAGCGCTAGTCAGGCCTGACATGCCGGACAACAACACCACGTATATTGGAAGAGGCAATATGCCAGTTGGTTTTGATTTGGCTAGTACACATGAAAAGGTCTCTTAACCGCACAGCGACTGGGGATTCACACGCTCATCGCCGTCTAACCGAAGGTTACGGACTACGTGCAAACTTATCCGTCAGTATGCTTTCTGGGATGGTTGTCACGACGACTAAGTGACCAGTAAAGGTGGTTAACGACCCACCACTCTCTGACACCGAGAAGGTATCGGCACAATAGTAATTCCAATAATGTGCGAGCAACGCCGCTCCTCCCTCTGCCTAATTCCTTTGAAAGGTGGGCGCTGCCTTTGCTTTGAGACTCGTTGGTAGACAGCCTCAGTGCACGGGTCTTCAGCATCCCTGAGTCGCTTGAGTTCACTGACTCATCAGTCTTTGCCCAGGAAGAGCTCCTATCATCTGGACAGTCTTGGTGTGGTGCAGGTCGTGATAAGGAGGCTACACAAGCCGCTGTATGATGGCGAGGGGAAATTCAACGAACAAATAAACTGACAAATTACCTAACACTCATTTATAAACACTTGGGCGTACAAAAACACGCACACTTATGTGTGCAAACACATGCGCGCGCACACACACACACACACACACACACACACACACACACACGCACACATACATACTCACAACTCGTAAAAACACGCACACAACACGCACACAACACGCACGTGCTGTTGAAATACTATATTTCTATATACGATCATAATGAAAACGCCTGTTGTATGCTTAACTATTTACTATGTTCTGATGAACGTCATACAGTGTATACATCAAGTTGAGTATATTCTAAAATCCCTCATTCTCCTCTGAAGCCACTTAATCGACGGATGCTACCTCAAAGCCGAGCTGCTCGCTGCAGTGCAAACTTCCTCCACATGTAAGGGGCTTTCAGGCTTTTACTCACATAACTTGCCTGTTTCTCTTATTTAGTCAGTCAGTCAGTCAGTCAGTCAGTCAGTCAGTCAGTCAGTCATCCATCCATTCATTCATGCATTCATCCATCCATTCATTCATTCATCCATCCATCCATCCATCCATCCATCCATCCATTCATTCATTCATCCATTCATTCATCCATCCATCCATACATTCATTCATTCATTCATATATTTATTCATTCGTTTGCTAAATAGGAATGGTACACTACTTATGCCACTAGATGTACCTTCATCAGCTGGAACCCTTGGTCATGGGGCCTTCAGGGCTTTTCACTTGTTTGACGATTTGGATTTGACTGACAGTGTTGTCTGTCCTGGTATTACCTTTGGAATCTTTCCCCTCGTCTCGGGTGGCATCACTTCCTCCTCTGAGAGCCCTGCAATGCAGTTTAGTGCGTAGAGTCTGCTTCTACAGCCTTTTGGTTCCTTTCGCTTTGTCATTATCATAGTGTAGGGTATGGAATGACGACCAATTCCATGGAGCCAAAGGAACAAATTGAAAGCGACCTCAGATAACGTTTGGCATTACTATTGTTCCCTCGGGACAGAAAGCTCAGGATAGTGTCATTAAATGTCACTCCTTTCCATGGGAAGTCTGAATATCTGGAATACCAACTGATTAACTGCTGGAATAGGTTGATCGAGGAGCCAAGAAGATTGTATCTTATCCATCCATTCCTAAGAAGCTTCACTGGGCAGGGCAAGTAGACCGTATGCCTGAATACCAGCTGCCCAAGACACTCATCCACGGTAAGCTTCAACAAGGAGTGTGTTCCCATGGTTGTCAGAAGAAACGGTACAAAGACTCTCTGAAAATGTCAATGAAAGCGTTTGGAATCAAGTCTGTCACATGGGAACACTCTGTCATGGACCGGGAAAGGTGGTGCTACTTTAGTCATGAAGGTGCCAAGATTATGTCTCTCTCTCTCTCTCTCTCTCTCTCTCTCTCTCTCTCTCTCTTCTCTCTCTCTCTCTCTCTTTCTCTCTCTCTCTCTCTCTCTCTCTCTCTCTCTATATATATATATATATATATATATATATATATATAGATATGTGTGTGTGTGTGTGTGTGTGTGTGTGTGTGTGTGTGTGTGTGTGTGTGTGTCTAAACAGTTCTAATTATGTGTTCTTACTAAGTGGAAGGAGATGCATGATTTTCCAATGACATGATACAACGGAAGTTGGGAAATCATCAGTACAAGAGGCGAGAATGCGTAAAATGATCACATTCAGACGTAAAACGTAATTGAAATGGATGGGTGCCTTCGTCGCTGCCTTTTCAACGTCGTCATCAGATATCACGCGTCAGCGCTTCCAACCTTTTTTTCCGACTGAGTGACGTCAGACAGAAAGATGGTGTGTTCAGATTACAGCATTTGATATACAGCCACATAGGATGGTGCCATTGCGTTATGTGATGAGTTCAACAAACATAGGTTGAGCGGGAAATGGAAAAGAAGGAGGCGCCTGAACGGAGAAACACGCGCGCACACACACACACACACACACACACAAACTCTCTCGTTCTCTCTTTCTCTCTCTCTCTTGCCCTCTTTCTTTCTCTATCTCTTTTTCTCTCTCACTCACTCACTCACTCTCTCACTCACTCACTCACTCACTCACTCACTCACTCACTCACTCACTCACTCACTCACTCACTCACTCACTCACTCACTCACTCACTCACTCACTCACTCACTCACTCACTCACTCACTCACTCACTCACTCACTCACTCACTCACTCACTCACTCACTCACTCACTCACTCACTCACTCACTCACTCACTCACTCACTCACTCACTCACTCACTCACTCACTCACTCACTCACTCACTCACTCACTCACTCACTCACTCACTCACTCACTCACTCACTCACTCACTCACTCACACACTCACACACTCACACACTCACACACTCACTCACTCACTCACTCACTCACTCATTCACACACTCACTCACTCACTCACTCACTCACGCACGTACGCACGCACTCACTCACTCACCCACCCACCCACCCACTCACCCACCCACCCACCCACTCACTCAACCACCCACCTATCCACTCACCCGCCCACCTACCTACAGTTTTTCCCAATGACAGTGAGCTGGGTTCTAAATAGTCTAAGCACTTAGTAGCAAGGTCACATTAACAGGTCATTTCCTGGAGAAAATGTTTTTGACGACAGCAAAGTGGAGGATTTCTCTCCAGAAGGACAGCCTACCATGGCAGCGCCTGATAACTGTTGAAGGGGACATTGCAGTCTGCGAGGCTTCTGCTGTCCCAAAATGGCCGAGTGGTTAGCGCGCTGGACCTACAGTCGCTTGCGGCCAGTGGGTACGGCGTTCGAAGCTGCGCGGTTTCCAGAGTTGCATCCTTGAGCAAGATGCTTAACTCGCATTGTTTCTCCCCACCCAGGAGTAAAACCGGGTACCTGTGAGGGCAATATTGGCAAAAACGTTGTGCGATTAACCCTTGTATGCGGCCAAGCGCCAGCATCGGGTTGGAATACTCCCCAGGGAGCGGAGTTGGTGCTGGTACCTGACTGTGTGCGTCTTAAATGTATGTCACTATGTTTGTTGTGAGGTACCAGTGAGGATTGACGAAGATGCCCAGTGATCAGGGGGTAAAGTGTAAGCGGTTTGAGACCCAGACAAAGGGTGTAAGTCGCTATAAAAAACCACACCTTTTACCTTTTTACATTGCTGGAACCTGACCGTGCATGAGAAAACAGGGCTAAAGTTGGCAAACCAGTTTTCAAGCAAATGCCAAGAAAAGTCACAAGCGCACTATGTATGTTACGTAATGGCCGACCTAATGACTGATCAAGCTCATTCGCCTGATTAGCAAGCAAATCTGGGTGACCATTTGCAACGCTAGTCATTCGTTGTCTGAAATAGCACCATGCCAATTGACATATTTACGTATCTTTTTTGTGTTTGCCACCATGTACTGTTATGATCGAAAGGACAGAGGAACTGATCCGTCACACTGTGACATCATGTCGTCAGGTAAAAACACTGCGAAAAAATTTTATTAAACAAAAACATGTCTTAAGGAAGGAGGCTGCTTTTGACGGCTTCAGCAAGTACATTTTATAATTAGATACACCAATCTGCACTCGTTTGAAAAGATACAATGTAGCTAATATTAATTCCATTGTATTTCTGGGAATCATGAATGGCGTCTAACAAGCTGCGTGTGTCACAGCTCTGCAAAAAAGACTTCTCTTTTTGCTCAGATAATCCTCATTTTGGGGATTGTTTTTGCCACACACTCAAAGTCTTCAACTTTGAGGACCTTGTGTTGAAAAGTTATGCTGGAATACCATTCCAGAACGACCGAAAAAAATCTTAGTCTTGCCACTTTTAAAAAAAGGCTTGAAAACCCACCCGTTCCAAATTCAATCGTAAGCGCCTTGAGAAAGATTTAGCGTGAGAGAGTTGCGTTATAAGAATGAATACACACATATACATATATTGTACAGGGCGATGAACATCGTTGACTGTACTTCAAAATGCGTCGACACATACAGGGCATTTTTTAGACTTATGCATATATTGGCAGTTACGAGCAAGATTATTTCATCGATTATTTGTCAGTCATCATGAGCTGGTGTACCTGAACATTGATGGAAATCTCGGAATTTCGTTAGAAGAATTTCATTTATACACTCCAGGGATGTTCTGGAGAAGACCTCCCAAGCACCATTGCCATTGGGTGCAACGATGGAAGAAGAATGTACAGCAACAATGTAAGATTTGCATGTTCGCCATTAATTTAACACAAACAAGAGACCCAGCCTCAGAACTGTGATCAAAGAAAAGATCACCACATCCCTGGTCATGCTTGGAATATTTCACTCCCCTTGTGTGTTGAGATTAAGAATTGACCCACCGCGTCTCCCTACGTGATTCGTAAAAGGCAAATAACAAGGGACGACATGCCTTGACTTGTTCTCATTCTTACCATCGTGTGTTTTTCGTGATTAATAGCCTTAGATAGCCTACAAAGGCAGATAGGTCGTTAAACGCCATTCATTCAACCATTGGAATATTTCACATGTTGAGGTTTTTCCCTCTCGTTCTGGTGACCTTCTCGGCACTTGATGTGAGGCCTACACGTAAACGCCATGGCTGCCTTCACACTGGAAGAGTGCATCACTCTGGCAGACGTGCTTTGATCAAGGACGGTGCTGGAGGGCCTGGGAGTGGTGGTGGAAATGGCAGGGATGGCAGGGTGTCTGTAGGGGTCGGCGCCGATAGTCTCCTCCCCCATCCCTTATCACCTGTGACGCAGTTGGAAACCTTCCCTGTTGGCATCATCACCTCACCGCACTTCGCTCTCTCGTCTGTCTGTCAAAACCTGCGGATGACCCGGGAGTTTCTGTCGTCATCATCGACGTCGTCCTCAATGCTCTTGTTGCTGTTGTCATTGTCCACGTCATTATTGTTGCTGTCGTTGTTGTTAGCAATGGTAACTGTGGTGCTGATTATGGTGGTCGTGGCGTCGGCGGAGATGGACGTAATGGCAGCGATAGTGGTGGTGGTGGTGGTGGTGGTGGTGGTGGTGGTGGTGGTGGTGGTGGTGGTGGTGGTGGTGGTGGTGATGATTGTGGATGAGTGGTGGTGGTCGTGGTGGTGATTGTTGGTGGGTGTTGAAAGTGGTGGAGGTGGTGGTAGTGGTGGTGGTGATTGTGGGTGGATGTTGAAAGTGGTGGAGGTGGTGGTAGTGGTGGTGGAGGTGGTGGTGGTAGTGGTGGGTGGGCGGTGGAAGGGCAATGGAAGTGGTGGAGGTGGTGGTGGTAGTGGTGGGTGGGTGGTGGAAGTGGTGGTGGTGGTAGTGGTGGTAAGTGTGTGTGACGTTACCTCCTCCTGTGCTATGGGAAAACACAGGCTCGGAGCTATATGCTCTTGTCTAGGGGGTTACTACTGGTGGAGGAGGAACGCACATGTTAATTTT